>JAAAYG020051494.1:0-11224 GCA_009936455.2 Tomocerus minor
TAGCTGTCCTAATACTACAATAAAATGTTTTTGGCTTCGAGCCCCCCCCGAAATTTATTCCTGCGTCCGGCCTTGATCCCCAGAACAGGAATGGATAGACGGAGCAATCCTATTTTCTAATGGGATTGTCATATATACCCCTAGAACATATCCTGAAAGCTTGACGTCAGTATCTTAATCCGTTTTTGAGTTATCGTGTAAACGGAGAAACGTACACACGTACGTAGGGACAGACAGACTAAAGGAAGCTATAAAGAAACGAGGCCGTTTCTTAATAAACGATACGCTAAGTAGATACGTTACTTACGTTAGAAAGTTATTGCGTACACGGACGGATGGAGGGAAAGAATCTGTGATTCCGTAATCTTCCCAAGAGGAGAGCTAAAATATCGTCCTAATAGACGGAAAGACGAACAGGGTGCTCCCACAAAATATTTAATAAATAAAATCCGATAAACTCACATATTGATCCAAATTAATGCTACCGTATCCTCCAACTCCACCTAATTGAAGATCGATTTCCTGCGCTGAATGAGTCCAACTGCCAAACTTGAAACTGCATTTTTGTTCGTCAAAGGGAAACCACGTGACGTCCATTTTGCACGTGGATTTCAAAATCAATGGCCGTACATTAATCACATAGCCGTTTGAAAACACCACAATTTTGATATCTTCAAGATGAGAGTCAATTTCTGCGGCGGTGTTGTAGAGTTTAATGTCGGGTTGCCACAAATGATCGTTCGAAAGCCTGATTGTACTAATGTTCCCAAATTCGCTCTGGTTCCAACTCAGCCTCGCATCGTACCATTGCATCGATAGCCACAGATTTGTGGTGATAACTTGGTGCTTTTCGTCAATGTCGATGATTTGAAGGATGGTTGTCCCCAATTTTAAGATTAGCGTGCTATTTTCTATGCCAAATGGACGGGAGAGTTTGTCGTAGTCATTCAAAAGATTCTGAATCAAACGACTTTCGTCGTCGCCAGCCTTCACTTTTAATATATGGGTGGTAATTATAAAAAAAATTAAAGTTTTAACAAAGTTTTCTTTGTTAAACATTTTCAGAACAGAGAAAAGATTCGCTTGACGAATTTTGCACTTGTTCACTAGCAGCAGCAAGATAACTACGCCATAAAGGACAGGAACACCTAAGACTTAAGTTATTACAACAACAAAAGCTTACATAAGATAAATATTTACACAGGCTACGACTATATAACTCTACTATTGATTGATTCGGATGATTGTTTTCGTAACAATATACGGCCAAACCAAACTAAGCAAAACATCAAACAACGCCAACGCCCAAAATTTAGTTAATTAAATTTAATCATAACTTACAAGACTCAGAGCCGGTCTCTAAATAGATAGCTCTTCTTTCCTTTTGCAACGATGACGCAACTACCAATGATAATGATAATCACATGTCCAAAAACATTTCAAATTATCAAAAAAATATAATAACCTTTCATTGGAATATATTTTTTACGTAATTTGCGAATGAAGAAAAACGTCTAACATTTATAACTGTGGTTACTTTGTATTTTCGTCTAATTGGTGGTTACACATACAACTTCTATACAGATGCCAATTTGGATGCATTATTTACTAATATTTTAAATTATAAATGTTTTTATTATTTGGTTTTTAAAATATTTTGAAGGAAGTTGTCTACGAAGTTTGTGGGTGTTTACAAAGTAGAAGTCTGCTGTAATGCATATCAGAAAGGGAGAACCTTTCCACTTTTTAATTACCGAAGTCGAAACCATTGATATGCATTCGCTGAAATCGAACGAACGAACTTTATTTGGTTTTAGTAGCATTTTCAACTTAATGTTAATCCTCACATTGGGACTGTAACTGAATTATTGTATTGTTTTGATTCTTCAAAAAAAACACAATTTTAAAATGCATTAAAATTTAATTTTCCAAAGAACAGTCCCTTTTTGATTTTTTTTTATTTATTTTACTCTAATGATTTAATGATGACAATAGTTTATGGTTAACATTTAATAATAGATTTTAATAATTTAAGCATTTGGTGCTTTTAACCGTGTCAAACATGATCAATTAATCAATTCCACTCATTTCCAGGTGTACCTTCCATTCTTAACTTAAACTGTCCGCAGTGTATCCACGTTTGCTTAATTTAATGGCTTCTGGGGTCTTCAGTGGGTAATTTTTTCATAATGTGTTTACAAAGCTGAAGCCAGAAGGATAATAGCAGAGACACAAGCAAATGCAACAGAAACGAGAAAACAAATTCTGTCCACCACCAAAGCCAAAAATTTCCACTGCAACTTAATTCGTCGCTCTTGGATTTCTTCTTGATTCAGCATATCGTTTTGTCCTTTCTTTTCATTGTCCCGATAACTGCCAACGGTGTCAACATCTTTATGTTTAAACTCTTCATTCATTTCTTTCAAATAAGTGTCTGGTGATGTAGGTCGACTGACCCAACCCCTCGAAGAGGGGTCAAATTACTAGTAGTACTATATATACTGTTACTAGGGTATTCGATCCCGGGAAATCTGTCCCGGGAATTCCTGGGAAATTTTCTTTTCGTCTCTTCTTTTCCAGCCAAACTAAGGGTGTACTAATATAATGATTTGAGAAAAACACTTAAGATACATTTTTAAGTATTTTTACCTAAGTTGCATCCTTTTGCATCACTCAACAGTCTTTGGGGAAAGATTCGCTCATAAAATTTTGGCTGTGGCTATGGACAGCAGTAGCAAAGTTTATTCATTTAAATATTGTTTTCTTTTTATGGTAATTGTGCTGATTTTTTGTGCCGAAGGAACTGATTAGACTGTGAAATTAAACGATATTAAAGACAAATATAATTTTCGAACTGAGCTACAGCTTTTTTACACATGAAATTGTTCACCATTGGGATTTATTTAGATAGTTTTTTTCCCGGGAATTCCCGGGAATCTCCAAAACCTCCCGGGATTGAAAACCCTAACTGTTACTGTAAGTAGGAATATAAGCGTAATAACTCAATAAATAAGAACTGATTAGACTCTAATAAACGAACGCCCGATTCTTTCATTATTTATTGTTACAGTTATAGTTACAATTACTATGGAAACAGGAATGCATGTAAAGAAACCTACGTACTAGATGAGATTCCTTACTTCTGCTAAAAGAGAATTAATATAAGTAACTATAGTGAGAAATAGCGTGAGTAACGAATAACTGAGTTGCTTCAATGCAAACAATGCAAACGCCCATCGCTTACTTTACTATAATATCATTTATGCGATTATAAACCATTACAAAACATGCCGATTACATTGGAACATATAACGGCAACACTCATCGCTAGGTTTAATTGTAACTGTTGGCTATTCGTAACTCAAAAATTGAAATTATATCAATTTAACGATCAATCATACCACTTGGCCTAATAGTGTCAGGATGGGACACACAAAACTTCGAAAATTTGACCGACAATCCTATCGAAAACAAGCCACATACCATGACGGTACTTGACAAAAGTTTCAATAACATTTCCATAGGGAAACAAAACTTTAGTCTAGTTTTATTGGTAGAATTAGGAATTCTAAAATATAAAATAAAAACGTTATGCGAGCTAACCTATCTCATAACGGACACTTTTCACCCTATTTGCCATAGAAAAAAAAGTTTGACGGTTTGGAGTTTGGTTTTAACCTCTGAGTAATGTTAAGGGAATTAATGAATATATATCATATATTATTATAATATAAATCAATCATCAATATATTAATTAGTTTGAATTTGGGCCTTTCACTTTGATAATATTTATACATTTTTCACGATGATTATTTCCACCTTACATTTTTGCGTCAAAGGCCAAAGGTGGGGAACGTATATTTCACTTTTTTGGGTTATAAATTTTACCCCTTTCACATTCACCTAGACCTGTGAAATTTTGGGAAATCATAGCTGACTATCCGTGAAATTCGTGAGAAGAAATATCTCGAGTGGTATCATTACAGATCTGGAGATATTTTTAGTCCAAAAAAGGTTTCTCTAGTATTTAAATACATTGTATACACAAAAATTTTGCTTTCTAATAGTAAATCATTATGATCACACCATAGAAAACAGCTAAAAATTGGGTCACGTAGACTTTTATTATCAAGAAACTTAAATATGTTAACTTTGAAGGTGGTACTGCTTCAAATACCGAAAAAAAAATTTTTGAATCCAAAAATCTAAAATCTTACCTATATTGTCTATATAATTATCACATACATAAGCATAATTTATTAATTTTTATCAATTTTTTCACCGCAATCATTCTATTTGCTGACTTAGTGTTACTACTGACTAGAGCTTTAGAAAAATGGAAACCGTTTATGATTGTACGCTGTGCATCATATAAAAATTAATTGGTAACTCAAAAATCACGCGGTTACAAAAATATTTGGATGGTATATAAATGTTTGGTTCCATAATTTATCAGTTTTTTCACCGCAATCATTCTAATTGCTGATTTCGTGTTACAACTGACTAGAGCTTTAGAAAAGTGAAAACCGTTTATGATTGTACGCTGTGCATCATATAAAAATTAAATCCAATTTCAAATAACACACGTATAGATAAGGATTTGGGTGGTATATAAATGTTTGGTACCATTATTTGTCAGTGCTTTCACCGCAATCATTCAAATTACTGATTTTATGTCACTACTAAATAGAATTTTAGAAAAATGAAATCAATTTCGGATAATATTGTGTGCATCATATAAAACTTAGTTTCAAATTCAAAATCACACCGTTAGAATAAGAATTGTTTCTTATATAATTGTTTGGTTTCATAATCTATCAGTTTTTTTACCGCAATTATTCTAATTGATGATTTTGTGTTACAACTGACTACAGCTTTAGGAAAAAGAAAACCGTTAATGATTATACGTTGTGCATCTCCATTACATTTCCATCAAAATAAATAAGCTTTGCATGTGCAGGCATAAATGTATGCCATCAAAGCAATGGTTAGTAAATGTTATATGATGCACACACCATAATCGAAAACGGTTTTCATTTTTCCAAAGCTCTAGTCAGCAGTGATGCGAAATCAGTAATTTGAATGACTGCGGTGAAAGTAGTGATAAATTATGGTACCAAACATTTATGTACCACCCAAATCCTTATCTATACGTGCGGTTTTTGAACTCGGATTTAATTTTTATATGATGCACACACCATAATCGAAAACTGTTTTCATTTTTCCAAAGCTCTAGTCAGCAGTGATGCAAAATCAGTAATTTGAATGACTGCGGTGGAAAAACTGACATATTATGAAACCAAACAATTATATAACCAAATCTGTTTCTAACCATGGGATTTTGAATTTGAAATTAATTTTTATATGATGCACACAATATAATTCGAAATGGTTTTCATTTTTCTAAAATTCTATTCAGTAGTGACATAAAATCAGTACTCTGAATGATTGCGGTGAAAACACTGATCAATTACTGTACCAAACATTTATATAAAAACCCAAATACTTATCAATATGTCAGATTTTTGAATTTGGATTTAATTTGTATTGGATGCACACAGTATAAACATAAACTGTTTTCATTTTTCTAATGTTCTAGTCGGTAGTGACATATAATCAGTAATTTGAATGATTGCGGTGAAAACACTGATGAATAGTGGTGACGGTAATTGGAACCAAACATTTATACACCACCCAAATCCTTATATATATATGTGATTTTTGAATTTGGGTTTAACTTTTTTATGTTGCACACAGTATAAACGTATACGGTTTTCATTTTTCTTAAGCTGTAGTCAGTAGTGACATAATGTCAGTGATTAGAATGACTGCGGTGAAAAAACTGTTAAGTTATGATGCCTAATATTTATCTAACACCCAAATCTTTATCTATACGTTTGATTTTGCACAACGTGCACATTATATAAAAGTAAGTTATTCCCATTTTTCAGTAGCCCGATTTAGTAGTGACGATATCTCACTAATTAGTGCGGTTGCGGTTAAGGTACTGATAACTGTCAAAGCACTTACTAAATATGTATAACGCATACGTTTTTACTGATATAGTTAGCCCACGGCTAATTAAAATTTACTACACATTTGCCGTTGATGTTTCCATGACTAGCCCAGTGACAGTGTAATAGGCGTTCCCCTCCTTTACAAGTTTATGGATGCTTGAAAACAAACAGTTCTGGGAAAAGCTGGGACAGTTGAAATTGAAAACAGTTCTGGGAAAACACGCCACGTATGAAATATTATTGGTTTATATAAGCAAAAAGATAGAAAATTGAGCTATGCCTGGGAAGTATCGTTTAGGAACTAATCAAAACAGAAATGAATTAATAATTTAAGTGTTCTTCCTCTAAGTTCCTCTTAAATAAAAGTCGGTTCTTATCTGTATATCTAAAGTTTATGCTTACGTATTGATTGAATATATTGAAATTACCGTAGCTGCTAAAATACAACAAAATGGCTACTATACAGGGTAGGGCAGAATGAACTCACCTGGATCTTTCTCTCACTTTCTCTACTAATAACTCAAAAAGTAGCAACGCTATTGCAACAAGGTACACATCATGTGAAAAAGCGCTTTTCTTTAGTAGAATAGGATGATACCCGCTCTTTAGCTAGACTAATGCTTCATAACAAACGAATTGTCGTATTGCTGGTAAGATGAGTCATTGCCTCATTGGGCTTTAAAAAAGAACTTAAACATTAAATTATCACTCCAAACCAAATCACTGCCCAAACACACCGTTTTACTCTTTAATTAGGATGGAATTCTAAAGGCGGAATTTTCTTGACTCCACATTCTGATGTTTTGAATGTTTCAAAAAAACAAGCATTAGTCCAGCTAAAGAGCTCGTATCATCCTATTCTAATAAAGAAATAACGCTCTTTCACATGATGTGTACCTTGTTACAATAGCATTTGCTCCTTTTTGAGTTATTAATAGAGAGAGCACGCGTTTTGGGAACCAGAGATCCGATTGGTTTGATTTGGAATAGGGGTTGCCACAGACGGTTTAGATTGATATCCAATATACAGAGTTTGCCACGAGATTAAATTTAACTGCCATGCGGCAGACTGCCACCCGGCTAAGTCCATATGTTAAATTACCATTTTATTATATACCCGTCATTATTTTCAAACTTTGGACGAACCTAACCTAAAAGGAAATAAACATAACCTAGAAATTCAAAGCAACGCCAAAAAATGACAAGCAATACGTGAACTTCAAATTGTTTTTGAAAGGCTAAAATGGTTCCCCTAAATCGACAAGTGTATTTTAGTCCGTGGAACACGGTAGCGGTGCCACTATTATTTAACATTGATAAAGTTCATATAGACGAAATATACACCTCAACCTTGCTTTAATAAATTAACATTCTGCAACAACGACATGGACTCATGGAAAAAGGCAAACACAATCGATATAACGGAATAGAATAAACAATGATTCGCTATTTTGTGTTATTAAAATGAGCAGTCAGAAAAACTTCGGCTACCATTTCAATGTGAATCTAAAATCATTCGATAAGTTCATAATAATTTATCTTCAATATTATTACACTTTATAAGTTACATACCTACTGTATAAGATTTTGACAGCAATTTGACAAAAAAATAAAATTTTTGCCCATTTGGGTCTCACTGAATTTATTGGAATTTAAATATTAAAATAGGTACGAGAATTCAACATTCCCTCAAATTAATTTGTGTATAAAAAATACAGTTAAGCATTTTATTTACTAACAATTCATGGTAAGTACTAATTCAAAGCAAAAATTAACCGCGCAACCTTTCAATAGACAATTTCAATAACTGTAATACGATTTAATGGTATAATAATGTCAAATAGTATAAAAGTCCAATAATGTTGTCTCTACATTTCGGCACTAACAAATTATTGGACTCACAATAAAAACAAAATCAATCTGGACTTTGTCTATTAGTCACTAATTTTGTGGTAATCGGTATTCCAATCTATCTCGCATAGATATTGAGAGATTTGGCACATTAAATTTCGAAGAATGCTATGCCAAGCATTGATATTTCAAAAATACTCTTTCATCGATACATTCCAAGAATATAAGATGCATTCTTACCATTCTATTTTCACAATTGTTATCTTCAAGGTTCTCGAAACGGTTGACTGCAGTTTCATTTTGCCATTGCACAGAAATTGCGACTACAATTTAGTCGCTTTCCCAAATTCTATATGGACGTCAGAATTTATTTTCTCTAATCAGAAAGAACAACCATGGACGTTGGCCACTGCTGATTATAACCAAATCCACTTCGGGCGAGATTTAAACAATCCAAGAGATTTGTCGAACAATTTGTGTAGCGTGAATATTCTCATGGAGCAAGATCATTCATTTACACATTTGCATAAATTTTTCGGGACAGAAATAAATCGCCAGCTGTCTACATTCATTGTTGTATACGACAAGAAGGAAATGGAATGGAAGAACTTAAAATGGCTACAGAATCTTAGGCTTGAGTTGGTCAGTCCTTTCTTCTTATTGAGCATTGAAAATGAAAATAGCTATTTAGCTCACACTGGACAACTTTACAAATACGAGCAGGTTTTGAAGTCATTTAAAGAAACAGAATTAACTGGAAAAGATTGGGAAAAAGTTTGGAAGGACTTTAATGGGCATCTAAGCGGTAGCTATGTTGGAGCAGTTTATGCATATTATCCCTACAAGTATGCCTCTACCTTCCCAAAATGCAAAGACACCATGTATACTGCTTGGAAATATTTTTGGACAATGCCATGTCCAGCAACCTTTAGGGCTGTTGATGTCATGGCAGTTGAATTCAATTTTACTGCCGTTTATGCCAGACATAAAAATATTTTAAAACCACTGAACCTCCTTAGCCATATTAATATGCTTTCAGTAGTATCGAACCCATAATCCTATAAAGGGAATGAAACTAACTTTATTGAATATTTTGAAGATCTGTATCCGTTTTACTGCGAGGCAACGATTCGTTATGAGGATGCTCCATTGGCCGTTTTAATTCAGAATACTTTCGACAATTATTGCTGGCTCCTCATTTTCTCACTTTTTCCGCTATCATTCTTGGTGTTGGAGTCTGGATCCAGCAATTCCTCCTTCACCAAAAACATCCACTATATTGTCGTTTCTGTAATAGCAGTACTTTTGGGCCAGACAGTTGGCGTTACAAGGACGAATTTGTTATTTCTGATCACAATCCTGATGGCATTCCTTATCACAACTCATTATACAACACACATTACGAGTGAAAATATTGTACCACCAGTAAAAAAGCAATTTCAAGATTTTCAAGAGCTAATTGAAAATGGATACAAATTTTTGTGGCAAATTGATCGGACAAATAATGTGAATGGCAATCCTACGGTGTTTTTTGAAAGATATAAAATGTTGGAAAAGATGAACTCGAGTGTATACATCTATGATTGGCAAACAGAGAAACCAGAAGAAACATTTGGACAAATTGGAATAAATAGCATTAACGTGCTAAATAGAATGGTGACCAACTACTCCAACAAAATATTTTCTATTACTAATAAACCATACGGACAACTCTATGTGCCTCTTCTACCTAAAGAATTATCAATCAACGGCAGTTGCATGATCACACAAAAATTGAATCACCAATACGCGGCCTTATATAGATTTTTTGACGGATATCGCTATAATTTCCAATCGTATGTCAAACAGATGATGGAGGTAGGATTTTTACATATTTGGAAGGACGACGACGAACAATGGAATTCTCATCGTTTCAAGCAATCTTTTTCACAAATGAAACACGACCAGGATCAGCCAGTGAACATAAACATGAACATGAAAATTCACACAATTTTTATTTCGTGTGGATATTTCTTTCTTGCATCACTTGTCACTTTCTCTCTGGAATGTTTGTGCTACCAAATACCATTCCTATCTCGAACTTGGAAAATTGAGCTCAAACATTTCCGGTTGTGTTTTCAGAAGTTTGGTGACTTAATTAAATATGTGGCGAAAAACTTCTACACTTTCCTTTGTCACTGTTGGCAGCTTCACAAAAACAAATGTGGACTAATAAGGACGAGTAAAATATTTTCTAGGATAAGGACAACTCATGAGTCAAATGCAAACCATTCATCGTTTTGAAAATATGTGACATATTTCAAACTATGCTTTATTAATAATCAGACAAAAAATATGCTTGTATGAGGCAAGGTAAACAAAATATAGGCGAACAATTAATATATCAGCAAATAATATATAAATAAATCTCTTTTTTCTCGCTTCTACTCTATTCCTTACAGTTGTTGTAAGTATGGATCAAAGATTTTTACAGTAACACCTCAGCGCAATGGTCTTTGAAATAAATAAATACATAAAAAATAAAAGATGTGCAAACACTAAAAACATTTTTTTGGTTACTTAAATGGTATACACCTTCATAATGTTGTAATTTCATTATGATATTTAACTTGTCCTTAGGAGAGCTTATGGAATCACACATTCTCAAGTGTGTGCCCGTCTGTCTGTCCGTTAGCAGTGAACATGAAGTAAGAGGATACCAGTCTACTCTTTTCCCTTGTTCTGTCCTTGATAAGCAACATGTATTCAAATGAACATTCAACAGCAACAGAATTTGTAAAAATGTTTTTAATACCGATTCTGTTACATTAAAAAGCGGATCCTTCATGATTTATTGCACAAAATAATATAGTAAAACCTAAAATGTTTAATTATATTTTCGATTCATGTCTTCTAAGAGCACAACTTGGGGACGAGGAGGTACCAAGCATTTTACTTGATGATGTAGGTTACACGCGAGATTGCCGATTCTTCTAAGTCATGTTATGAAATGATTTCTCTCAGCATAGCTTGAAAAATTTAGTCAATATGTGGTGGAATTTTGAATTCTAAAATATAAAATATTCTAAAATAGACTATGCTATGTAAACTTTTGTTTTCCCATGGATGAAAAGATTATAGCATGTGTAAATCCCATTTGCCCGATGAAAAAAAGTGCTACGTTGTAACTGCACTACTTTTTCGGTAACGAACAGAGAACCAAATTATCGAATGAATCTAACGTTATATGAAAAAATATATTAAACTGAAACTGTCAAGCAAATATTAAATTACATTTACGAATGCCGCGAATTATGCAGCAGCTTCAGCTTTATTTGCCAAAGTTTCAAGCTCTTTTCCAGAAATAAATTTGTCAA
>JAAAYG020051505.1:0-11223 GCA_009936455.2 Tomocerus minor
GAACGTTGTGCGTGTGCTCCTCTCCCGCTATGACGTCACAGCGGAACGTTGTGCGTGTGCTCCTCTCCCGCTATGACTACTAGTAGTAGTCATACTAGCGAAGTAGTCAACCCTCGTTGAAATGGAAAGGTTCGGTGAAAATGTATAATTATTAATTGCAAAATGCTCTTTAGGACCCACCTCCTCTTTAGGACAAATATAGCAACATTGACAATGAAGTAGTCTGCCTAATGAATGAGGAAACGGATGCTTCTATCGTTTGATTCTCAAACAAAAAAGAGTTTTATGAGTTCCATAGAAAAGTAAATAAAGATTAATGAAAGAAAATAACGTTAAACAGAATTTAAAATGCATTTACGAAATGCGCTTTTAATTATTTGCAATTAAGCTTTTACTAATCTTAACAGAAACAGATTAGATATAGTTAACAATATTCAATGCAATTTTCATAGAAATTAGTAGTAAAGGAGTAGAAGTTGCAAGAAAATGCAATGAAGTTGCTCCAGCCGGAACACACTTCTTTGCATTTTCCAGAGCATATCCCTTCAGACAGGCACATTTTCCCATCAAGCAAAAGGCATTCGGAATGCATTTCGTGGTGCGCAGATATTGTTTTTCATCATCCGCTCTGATGAACCATTGTATTTGACTGAATGTTGTTGAGGAAATCTCTATTTCGCAAGGTTGACCAATTAATCCAAGTCCGGGATTGGCTGTGGTGATTCTGGTTACTGTGGTCGTTGAAATGGTTGTCATCTCAGTAGTAGTGGTGGAAGGTTGTCTTGTTGATAATGTAGATGGTGGAGGGTCCGTAGGGCTTACTCCATCCCATACACAAAACTTATTATTAGCATCTGGGTAAAAGCCGGGTCGACATTTGCAGTATCCTACCATCGGGTTCTCCGGAACACATTCGGCATTATCCACACAGTTTTTTATTACTCCACCAATGGGACTGATAAAGCAAGCTGTGTCCACAAGACTTTTGCAGGATTGAGATATCTCGTCGTATATCATATCTTCTTGGTCCACGCACACACAACTCTTTTCAATGCAAGTCATTCCAGTTCCACAATCATCGTTTGTGGCACAACTTGGTGTCTGCCGAGTGATAGCACTGCATTCCCCATTGTTATCTGGGATGTAGCCTTCAGAGCATTCGCACACGCCTGATAACGAGGGACTTTGACCAGATTCGATAACACACTCAGAACCGGCTATGCAGGGAATGCTCACATTATCATCAGCAACTTCAATTAATCTACCACAAGTTGAATTGACCAATCTTACACAACTCCTTGTTTGAAATTCGAAGATGATGGATCCATCGTCGATACATGCACATTTTTTATTTGCCGTGCATATTAATCCGACTGAGATATCACAGAGAACACTACTTGATTCGTCACAGGATTCGTTAAAACTTTTAAATACGTTATTGTCACTTAAGACCTTATTAACTGCTACTAAGTTCACAAAGATCGTACAAAGAAACAGATTCCTCGCTAAATCAAAATGCATGATGTCCAACTAAAATTGGATTCTTATCTTGAATGTTTTTAAATACTAATACCTACACTCGAGATAAATATTTATAGGTTTATTGTAAGTATTTTTATTTTAAAGCAATCTAAGCAGAAAGTGTCCACAGAGTAGTTTGCTTTCTGGAAATTGACATTTTGCTACTTGCAATATCAATTCTCTTCAGCAACACTAATAAATGAAAACTGAATGCATGTTCACCAAGTAATTATTATGGAATCCAATCTGATCTGATTGTGGTTATGTAAGTAGTTAAAAAAGGCATTGGGATAATAAATATCCTGAGGCCCATTTGACAAATCGAGTTTTCGAGTGCCAATTGTTAATTATTGATTGATATTCTTGATTGTGCATGAATTCTTTATCGAACATGTCGTACATTTCGTGCATTATCGTGCATTATATTTCATGAATGTGCAGAATAGAGTTGCAGAATACAGTAGTAGGGGGTCTAGAGGGCTGTGGAAATCAATTTACCCTTCAAGCGATACAAGAATATATAATGGTCGTTGCAAAATTGTGATTGCGAGTTTTTGTATTTTTCAACATGGGTGCAATAAAACATGGCGTAGCCCATGCATTATAATTTTAATAAAATTGGAACTGGTTCATTTCCCATTTTATTCGGAAGTATATTTTTTACTTGTAAAATTGTTTTCTTACATGTAAATATCATTATAATTTTAGGAATAGAAGCTATGGGATCACCTCCATTCAGGGATAGGAAGAGAGTACATGATATTAACCCACGGTATTTTCCCTCCAGCATGCCAGTCCAACACGTGCATCTCTGTATGCTCCAGCCAAAAGGTTTTCGAGGTAGGAATAGCATTTTCACCCCAAACATTCCGACTGTGTGCGATCCACTCAATCTCAAGTAGATTCCCGTATTTCCTGGCCAACTTTTCTGCTTTTTTCAGTTGCTTTTCAGCATCTTCAGTTCTGCTTCTAAGTCTGTAATAGTATCCTTGAAGGTGAAAGAGTCTTGGGCGTAAGCAAGGAATGGAAATCGTCTGTTTGTTCAATGAGTAGAGGAGATCTTTTGTAGTTTTTCTTGATTTGGCGAAATGTTGGTAGCGTTTATTTTCAAGATAATGATTGGCCAGAATTAAATTGCATTCTAGGATTTTGAGTTCACCCGCTACACTGAAAAAGGTTAACGTTTTCGGTTTACTCTTTTCTGCATTTCCCATCCACAATTGGCTATTGTCCCATTTGGAATATCGTGCAAACCAGAGGGCCAAACTCGTTTCAATGTGGAACTTAACATCAGAGTCCTTAATTATGCTCGGGTCACCACTCCACTCATTACTTTTGACGAAATTCAAGCATTTGGAAAATGGTTCCATTGCGTAAGCAGTATCCAGGATCATATCTAGCGACAAGGCATAATACATGGCTGAGCCACCCCAATCTTCCTCTTCTTCAGAGGTGTACCACAATTTCCTTAAAGCTTCTGTTACTTCTGAGATTTGAAGATTGAGCAGTAGTGATTGTGCTAAAATCGGTAATATCCGAATGCTAAGCATATTATCGTGGATCGTTTGAGAAATTTGAAGAGATAGATAGCCTGCCTCTATACTGGTAAAAATGGATCCTCGATGCAATCTGACAATTGCCAAAGTATAAAATAAATTAGCAGTTGTCAGCATTCCAACGGCTTCTACGGCATCAGTAGTTCCGAATGATGAACGAATGGCTTCTAACGCCAGTCTTTCAAATTTCATGGATTTTTTATGCATGCTCAATGTTGTGTAAATGACCATCATGTTACAATATGCGGGAATAATATCTTCCATCAAAGTTCCATATTTTTCAGCAATCATCACCTGCCACATTGTTACTAAGCGAGCCATAGCCATCTTTTTATCATTTTTAAATATAATGTGAAGGTAGGACAATATCCTTAATTTCATTGACCACGCTTCTCCATTATCAGACATCAGGGCTTCGTCGTAGCTTTTGTTGCAGTTGAAACAATTTTTTGCTACAAATATTTTAGCTCGAGCACTGAAAAATGACGGGAGGAATTTACTACTGGGCGTGTCATCAGCAGACGGGAGTTTCACGCCTAATCTTGCCAGAGCTTTCACGAAATAATTCATGGCTTTTGTGTAAACTCCATTTTCAAAATAGGCGAGACCATTCAAAAAGTCAATTCTTAAATAGGCTTCATCTTCATCTATGTAAATATCATCGGGATCATCAGGATTTGGTCCTGCGAAATCTTTGTTTTTAAGTCCAGTCAAAAGTCCCACTGCATCTTCTAAATGAACCATAGCTTGATTCCCATTTCCAATGTTTATAACTGACTCAGCGGCTTCCAACAAACTTTCCAAGCATTTCCCATACTTCTCTGCAAATCTGTAGTGCCTCACCATTTCAATACAGACCTTGGCTTGGACAAAGGCACATTCACAAGTTCTAAGATCAACAACGTCAGTATTCTTTTTTGTCGTGTCATCTCCTTGTCCGTGCAAACCTGGTTCAATATTTTTAAACGTCACCGTCCGCTTATCTTTCTCTGGACTATCACTTTGCTCTGGCTCATCTTCAACACGATGAATAACTTCTTTTTCTATCTCTTCTTCCAACTCTCCCTCAATTTGTTCAGTTTTCTCGATTTCTTTCTTAGAGTAAAAGCAGGAGCAGCAGGAATTGCCGTGATTACGTTTCTTAGATTCGAATTCTGCCACGGCTTTGAAAATATCTAATTCTATCTGCGCCACTTTTGTCCCATTATTTAGTAGTGTTTTCTTGAGCCCTTCAACTTGTGTTAATAAGCTTGCTTTTCTCTTGTGACTTCCATTGGTCTCCATTGATGCCATCATCATGTCCATTTTCGTTTTGCGTATCTCTACTATACTTTGTCTATTTTTATAGTCCCGGTGTCGCTTTAAGTCATGTTTTCTTTTCGTCGCAGCCATTCTAAATGCTTGTTCCGTCTCAGCACCCCCGATATCATTAGTCTGTCGTGCAAATCCGAAAGAAAATGAAAAATCATCTCCTCCACAACTTGGACACAAAATTGTACTGGAATCCAAATATTTTGCCGCTTTCAAATGTAATTCTTTTCGCTGATCTTCAGTCATCAATTCATAAACAACATCAATCATGTCATCTTTGACAAATTCCATGAATTTGCAATTGAAATAGCGCGGCTGTACATTAAGTGATCCTTTCAATGTTTTATTACTGAGTTTATGAAAAGCTTCACTGACCAATTCATCTTTTGTTAAATGGCACAAACATTCAGGGTTACCCGCTGTCAATACTTTTGATCTGTGGGCAGTAGCACAGGCAAAATGTCTCTGTTCAAGAAGACGACGAAAACTTGCTTCATATTTACTGGAGTTTTGTTCGAAAACGGGTAAAATTCTGACCAGCATCATTCGACTGAACTTAAGACCTAGAATGGAGGCACTTTTAATCAAGATTTGTTCATTTGAACTCAATTCATCGTAGGAATCTAAAATGATCTCCTTTAAAGTCCCGGAAATTGAAACATTAGCTATATTTGTATCAGACTTTACGACAATCATTCGTTGTTGGGGATTGACTTCCTCGATTGGCATTTGATGATTTGAAAGGGTATCAACAGCATTAGACATGGCGGAAGCTATGCTTTTCTTAGATGCTGCACGACCGCCGTAAGTCGAGTCATCATCGTCGCGATTCAACCAACCGATTCTTAATTGTGCCTTCTTTCCCGTCGTGGAAGTTTTCGTCAGAAACTTCAAATCAACGGGATGCATTTCCGTTCTTCCGTAATTTCCATTTTTAAATGGAATAATTTTAAGGATACCATTTCTCAATAACTCTTTGATAACTTGATCACACCAAGCTGGTATCCCGCGGCTTTTCGTTGCTAACATTTTCTCTAAATCAATAGGGATAGCTTTGACTTCTGCCAATTGGCACACAAGTGGTAGGCACCATCTTGAATCTAATCCTCTCATTCGAATCACTTTAATATTTCGATTGTGGTAAAGTAATTTCGTAACTGCATCTGATAATTTGGGAGAGCCCGTGTTATTTTTCCGTAGTGAACAAACGACCATGATTTTGGGTGTTCTTGACAAATACACTATGTATTCCCAAGATAGCTGGTCCATCAAATGTGCATCATCAATCACATACAAGATAAAATCTTCAGGATAATATTTCCTGATTAATTTTATAAGATAAATCTGAGTACAAAGTCTCAAGGCAGTAGCGTCCATTGTTGAAAATTTAACTGGCACAGAGAATTTTGTTTGCAAAAGATCGTTTAACATGCACATTCCTGTAATTAGCTCTTGCTCAGTGATGAATTTGCGCAGGCAATCCTCCCTCTCGGTTCCTGTCCGATATTGCTCCATGCGAAATGTCTGAAGAAGTAAACTGGTGATGCCAAAATGTTGCTGTCCAGAAAGCACCAAATTCATTCCCACAGAAAAGACGCGGATACCCATTTCACTTGCAATTTGTAAACAGGATGATAAAATTCTAGTTTTCCCAACACCATTTTCTCCCTCAAAGGCTACGATCCAAGTCCCTTGAGCAATGACTTCTTTAATAGTGATACCAACTCCAGTGCTTTTACTAGCTAGCAAATGCGTTTGAAATTCCATTTTCCGACCAAGAATTGCATCTTTTAAAAATTTTAATTCTCCTTCTCGACCAACAATGGGATAGTCAAACCAAGGGACGGATTGATCTTCCCCACCATCTGAATCGGAGTACTCGTAAATTTTCCCAACGTTTGAGATTCCCTTCAAATCTTTGAATTCCATTAGAACAAAATTATAAGGTTGGAGTTTAGAGTGGTACATTGTGTCTTGGTCGCATGTTAATCTGTTCGGATAGTTGCACATGAGTCTTGCAGCTTTGTTGACCTTTCTGCCAAGCACTGTATACTCTTGTCTTTGAGGATGACCCACAACTCCGCAGTAACAAGAGCCAGTAGTGACCCCAATAGAAACATCGTGGACGTATTTAATATTATTGAGAATCTTCCGGATTTTATAGCTGAATTTCAGAGCATGAGCGCTTTGATTTTCAGTGATGTATCCTGGAAGACCAAAAATAACTAAATATGTTAATCCTTTATCAAACATAATAACTTTGGAGAGACATCCTTGTAATTTAGTTGCTTGAATGTAAGTCTTAATGAACGCCTTCTGTACAATCATTCCCATCGTTTCTCCGAAATCGTCTTTCTTGTCAAAGGGCTTCAACTCTATGTGGATAAAACTGATGCACACTTGCCGGGATTCATTCAAGTATTCTATGGGAATATCATCATCCAACTTCTTAAGAATCGGTGGAATGACAAAAGTTCTAAGGTGCACTTCCGTTTTAGTATCCTTTGCTATCATTACTTCCGGTCTTAAAGAATCGTCAACAGAAGATGCGGCAAGAGTCTTGATTCCTCCTTTGTTAATTCCCCCCAGCGGTCTACCTCGTATTTCTTTATTGATAAATGTGTTGATATCCGTGACACGGAAATATCCAGGGTTTTTCATTACATGTTTGTAATAATTTGGATTACAATATTTCCAAGCATCTTCGCTTACAACAATCTCAGTCGGAACACAATGCTTTTCTCCGGCGGACGCTGCCTCTACTCCAGGACCAAACACTACCCAGTGCTGATAACTTTCATTGCCAATCCCACATGCATGAACCATCCCTGCACCGATTCCAATTTTGACTTTGATCGTGATATTGACCTCAGGACATGCCAGAGAGCCATGAGCCTCTTGCATAAATAGTGCACAGTCGATTACCCGCTGAATTTCTAGAGGGTACGAGGAAACATCTTCGATTCTCCAGACAGCGAGAAATGCATCTCCTGCGTATTTAATGATATCACCCCCAGCACGCAAAATGCACTCAGATAAAGGTCCAATGTAACTGCCGAGGGTTTTCGTTAATTGATCTGTCCCACCTTTGCCTTTCAGACTGTAAGCTTCTGTCAGAGCTGTAAAACCGGATACATCCGCCATCATAACAACGGCATGATGAGACATCTGATATGGAACTTTGGATCCATCGTCCTTCAAGATTAAATCTGGAACAAAAGCAGCCAGTCGTACTAGACGATGTTGAGCTACTTGATCTCGTTTTAAAATGTTGATCTTATTTCGGATGTACTGCTCGATTTCCTTGGCTTGAGCAGTGGCAGTAATATCATGGTTACTATCCATCCCTGGTTGCACGATTAAATCTTCTGGCCTAGTAGGTTCGACATTAGCCACTGGCTTGCTCACCGCGTGAAAGGATCTGGGTTTCCATGCCCGGTTCACTATCACCTTCGGGTTCTTTTATAGAAAGAAAATCAAATTACGTTGTAAAATATAATTATCAATTCTCATTCTCATAATATGCGTTTAAGATTTCATATCACGATGTATACACCATTAAGAGAGCAAGAAAATCTCGTCTCACAAACGTCCCCACCTCCCCTCTTGTTTCAATGTAGGTATGTATATATTTTCTTTCATTGCTACAGCAGATGTAATTTATTCTACACTTGTTTGACCCTATATGCTATTACAAATTTAATAAAAAAAAATTTTACAACATACGAATCACCTAAGACATAACCCTCAAATAAAGGGTTCCTCCCAAAAGTGAAAAGAAAGTTTAATCTAGAGTGAAAGCTTTTCTGTGAAAATAGAAATGGGATTTACAAGGAGAAAGTGATGCGGCAATTACCAGACATCCCAATTTGGTACTTTGCGTGATTTGCCAGTGAAAATTGAATATGTGATTTCTTTCGAACCACTAACATCATTTGACGCCTAATGTAACTAAAACCGTTTTTTGCTATTCTAGCGTGCAAACAACTTTGCAATGAATTTCTAAATAAGTAAATCCAATATGGAAGAGTGGATTGGGAAAGACTACCACGAGAGGACGACTTACTTTAGATTCCACGTTATTTGCTTCCATGTTATGACTGTTAAGATTCGTTTAAACGTCCAAGTCTGCAAAACTAGATAAAAGTATTGTGGACGGTTAATATTGTTGAGGATTATAACATAATGGGCTGTAATGTAATAGATCAAGTTGATCCTGTGAAATTGAGTGAGATGCGAATGCTGAGATGAGGTGATTAAAGTCAATAGGAAATAAGGAACAATTTATTCTATCTTATTATTATTAGTTCGGTGTTAGGAGGAGAAGACCGATGCAAGAAATTGTAATGCAACGTAAAGTGATAATGATATTATATAACTACCACAGTATTCCAGAAATCCCAGCTAAGATGACATTCAAAATGTTGTCATGGACCTTATAGACAGTGGCAACAAAAGTTTACATTTCTTTTATATACTGTCAAATTCACGAAGATATTAGCGAATGAAGATGCGTTTTTGAAGTTAGTCTTTCTAGTTTTGCATTGGATTATCTTTGTCATTGTGAAAACGAAGTTTTGCATTGTCTCAGAAAGTGAACTTGCCTGTTATCGCAGTACTACTGTCAATTAAAGATGTTTCATAGCACTGAGTCGAAAAAAATGATATTTGACGAAGACAATTCGCCAAGAGAAGAAGATGATAAGACAATATCAGGTACATCTAATAGCATTTAATTAGTTTTTAATACTTAAAGATGATTTACAAATGACTACTCTGTTTAGAATAACGACGGGCATGAATTAAATAGTTCACTGATTGGAAGTATGAGTTGATTTAATGTTGTTTATTCGACGAAGAGTACTTCAACTGGGAGAAAGATGGTGAAGACGGAGCTGAAGGGGGTGATACATACTCTTTATACGGATTACGGCCTCGCCCGTTCCAAGATTCAGAGTTAAACATTAACTATGAAGAAGTTGGCTCTGGGGTCATTGCGAAGGGGATCTACGAAGCATTCATGCCGTATCAGAAGTTTATGCAAATTCTACTCCGTTACCCGTGCGGCTCTAGTACAGAAAACGGAATCTTTCAATTTTCTTTCAATGGAGCAAAACCCTATGCAATAGGATTCTGTATCACGTCTATCATTGTCTTTATAATATCAATCCTATCAATAATCAATGGTGTAGGGATGCTTCTTGATAGCCCAGTGATAACCGCCACTGTCAATGGACGAAGTCCTGAAACTTTACAACTTGAAGAGCATTTCCTCTACCGAAGAAATGTTATTCCTTGTATCATCATTATCACTTCTCTTGTTCATGCCACAATTGGAAATATTTGCTTCTTTTATAAACGACACTTTGCGTGCACACTTTTAGCTTTCTGGACGGAGTAAGTCAGCAATACTATTTATCATTGATATTTGAAAATAACAAGTGTTAAAAATCTGATAATAATTGGCTAATCCAATAAAATCCGAAAATGCATTTTTACGATATCGATCGATATGTTCCAAAAGACAAAAATATAATTTTTACAGTTATTTAAGTGGTAGAAATGCTAGAATTTGATGCACGTACTCAATTAGCAGATGTTGATACAGGGCTGCAGAAATTACGAAAATTGATGTAGCAGCAGGTGTATACAATTCCATGTGGTGGACAATGTGTATCTACGGATCTTTCTTGGTGCTATTTTCTATATTATGCTCAAGTTGGTTTTATGTCCTCATTTAACAACTGTATGATGCATTAAATACCAAAATAAGCAAAATGCAGAATATGTTAATTAATTTTTCCAGTTCAGTTTGCCCCAGTTTCGACGGGAGGTCCTGCTGTTCTTACTGTGCTAACTTTGCGTATTTTTATACCTCATATTCATGCTGTGGATTATTTCTACATTATTCGAGGAGTTTTTGCATTTGTATTCCTCTACATAATGATCTCAGCTAAATCCTATGTATTTCTCTTTCTCTATTACACTAAGCTGTTAAAAAATGCTTTTGTTACTTGGAATCATCGTCTTGACCTGGTTCTTCACGGAGGTAAATCGGTTTAAATGACATTAACATAATAATGTGATGAAGTGCAAATCAATGTGTCAGTTATGAACTTGTAGCTGAAAAATGATATAAAATGTAAAGATTTTCAATTTTTGTGCACAGGGGGAGGGTCATTGAGCAGAGCTGAGAAAATGGTAAACCGACTTGGATTTGATCAATTATTTAGGGACTACATCTGCTTGCTCGACTTATTGGCAGGAGTTGATACGCTATTTGCTAACATTATCGAGTCATATTTCGCAACACAAGTGAGACTAGCCAAAATAACCATAATCCAAGCAAGTTGACGCAAGTATTGATTAGTAACTGATTTGCTTGAATGATAATGACATATTATGCTAACAGATGTTCAGTGTCTTATTTGAAGCCTTTTACTGCATTCGAAGTGTGACGGCCACCAAAACTGAGTTTACCGGTGTACGTAGTCTAGACGCTGTAATTATGTTTTTGTATCTAACCCAAACTCTCTGGGTGTTCTTTATCGTTTCTAATGCTGCTGCTGATGTTGGCGAGGAGGTTTTTTACTTTTATTTAACATTTTTAATTGTGAAAAATAGCATTTTTGATCATAAAATGAGGCATAGATCTTGGTAAAAGTGATTCTATTAATGTTTTCCTAATGATCAGGGGTCGGAGATTTGTTTATAAGGTTTTGTTTCTAGAGTGCGAGTACAGACATGAGACTTTGTACTTTCACGTTTCATGTATCCAGGATATAGTATACAAAAGTTTTTCGTAAACTTTTTAAAATTTTTTGGGTTATAAAAA
>JAAAYG020051516.1:0-11222 GCA_009936455.2 Tomocerus minor
TTGCACTGTATTGCATAAGGGCATGTGAGATGAGACGTGAATATGTGTACGTGATTACAAAAATTTTCTTTATAATAATATAGACTAGAAATATAGACATAGAAATTTGAATGTAATTGGTTAAATGAAATGATTTGATTGTGATTTTTGAGAAACGATCAATAAATACTACTACTACTATTGCTACTAATATTGACATATATTTACCTACATTAACCATTTTATTACTATACTAATGTCAAGGCAAAAAACTTAATATACACGAGTAGTTATATATATTTAGTCCAAACCATTCGTTATGCTCTTTAACTGAAAAGGCCTGATACCCAAAAATCATTTTTTTAAAGAGAGGTGTGCTGTAGATTAAGAGTTGTTTTAGTCAACATTGTGTAATCAAGCTCACAAATATATTCCTTAAAATATGAAGCTCAATTCTTACCTTCGATTTGGTATACAATTTTTAGCATGAAATAAGCTGCCTTTTTAGGAGGAAAAAAGCAAAACGGCGTCTTTTTGACTTTTTGCAGCGGCTACCGCCATATATAAAGTTCAATGAACGAAATATCCAATTGTAACTTCAATTGAATTTTGGTTTCAGTCGATAACATATTGATAATTGTTGTTTCCATTGCATGCCCGTACATTTTTAATTCAATTTGGGATGTATTATTGGGTGTTCGTATTGTATAATTTTCAAGCAAAAGGTATAAAGTCAAAGAGGCACCTTTTTGCTAATTTTGATAGAAGCAAAAAGTCAAAAAGCTGCCTTATACATGTTGGCGGGACTGAGGCATTGTAAAGTAGCCGTTATGTCTTCACTCGCACTGTCGAATCTTTAGCAGATGCATACCTTGCTGCTTTATTCATTAGAGTATTAACTTTTGCAAATATTAAAAAGTAGGTACCAAATGCAAAAATAAATTTGTGCCTGCATTACATGAATGCAGTTTCTCAACTGCAGTAATCTCATCGAAAAGTTTTTGTTAACCGGGTAGTATTTGAACAAACCAATCCACTTAACTTTAGTTCATGCAGTATCCCGTTTCGTTGACTTACCCCTTGTGCCACCTTGACTTTTTTAAAAGAAGGGTTAAAAGTTTCAGACTTGACTCAATCATGTTGGTCCCATACGATGTATTAAACCAATGGTACAAGTATTACAAATCTTATGGGTAACATGCATTTTACTCAACCTAGCTAAAATTTCAGAAATTTTATCATAAATATTGCATTTTCTGTATAAACCTAATAATTAAACAACATTATAAAACAAGTAACTCCCGATCGATGTTAAACAACACCTTTTAATATGTATACTTTAATATTAATGCCAATGTCCTTAAACTGTGCTTAAACGGCTGATTAATTTAACTCTGCTGAATTGATTGAAGGTAGTTTTAAGGTGTCATGGCTTACGGTTTTGGAGATATGGCTGCTGATACCTGAAAATTACCTATTTTTGGAGGTTCTTGATTTTTCGGGGGGATGAAAGTTACGAATCGGGAAAAATCAATATGCAGTATGGATGTAGCAACTATTTTTACAATTTTTGGAAGAAATCCCGTCAATTTTGGACAAGCCGTTTCCATACAATCTTTCTTCCCAGCTAAAAAATTTCCCCTGACCCCCCACGCCCCCACAGATTTTTGAAAAAATGTTTGACTATTCTAACCTCATCAACATCGAATTTAGACATCGATTTTTGTCACTTTCGTAAACTTTTGAAGGGGTCGATGTAAATAATCTTGAAAGCTTAAGTACATACCCCTTATTTGTCTCATAAGTAGAGTTATTAATCATGCAACATCATCTCAACCTTGTATACAATCAACCAAAGTCAAGATGTGAATTAAAAATCTAACTTCCCCTTATGCTTTACATTTATTTATAGCAAAACGCTTCGACTAGCCTACTTTCTCATACTATTAAACTACTTGACCAGACTGCATAAAATAATTGAGACAGTTAGCTGTAGAAGTTCCACTTTCAGATGTAATATTGGTAGTCAATGGAAATCAAAATTTTAGGGTAGACAAATAGCCGAAACCCCAAAGGTAAGACACTCAAAAAAAACCCTAATTTTTTTATTTTTTTATGTTTTTTATGTCGGACACCAATAACAGATACAATATTTCATGCAACTGATTTCCAATAGAGGACCGAGAAACTATTATTATTATTTATTCAGAGTTCTAGAAGTCAATGAAGAAAACAAGAAAGAAGACAGGTATATTTTAACAATAGAAATCAGGGTCTTTTTATGAGTTTCTGAGTAGTCCTTCAAGTAATATTGGAGGTTCAGGTATACCGAAATAACTTATGGTTAACTTAGAACAATGAAGAAGGGTTATTCATCCATTTGCTTCAGGCCTACTCATCATATTAATAGTAGTATGATGGCTCATGTCTTACTTAGTACAAGAATTAGGTCAATAGCAATACATATGCATTTCATTCTATATATGACAGTATTAATATTATTTGTCAAATTACAAATTATATGAATAATTATCTGGTTATGACAGCTTCAGTTTCTCTTAGATGTCCGAAGATGGTTTGATGAGAACTTTTCTAATTAAAGACAGCCTCTTTCTCGCCAGAGGCAGCCATTAACCTTCTTTCTACCTGTCCATCAAACATCTTTCTACCTAGACATCAGCCATCTTTCTACCTGGCCATCAGCCATCTTTCTACCTGGCCATCAGCCATCTTTCTACCTAGCCATCTTTCTACCTGGCCATCAACCATATTTCTACCTAGTCATCAGCCATCTTTCTACCTGGCCATCAACCATGGGTGGGTGGTGAAATGGGTGGTGAAAACAGGAACTTCAGTGTACATTGGCTGTGTCTTGTGGTATAATGTGGATAGAAATGGTGAGTTTATGAATTAGCCCAAAATTGACCGAAAAGCATTCAAATCTATCACAAACCTCCATAATACCTATCTATGGTATTCGAAAATTTGGAGTACATTCCGAAAACTCCTTAATTCAGATTATATCCGTTCTGTTACTTTAGATTTTAGTTTATTATTGACAATCTAAAGGCCGAATCGCACTGGATTATGCCAACAGAATGGTCAAAACAATTTGTATTAGCAATAATAGTACGCACGAAATTGTTGAAGAGTTTATAACCTACCATTCACACCTAAATAGTTTTATAGTCTGCAGTATTGCTCCTACAATTTTGTCATTGCGTAACAGTGTGTAGGTGTGGACGGCAAAAATATTCATAAACAAACTTTCGATTCAATTTTTGCTCAAAAGTAGCAAGCATTTCTGACAGACATTGAAATTTGAGAAATGGGGCAACCTGAAATCACCAAGACCCTCAATTAGAGAGACGCAGCTAAAAGACATGCGCCAGACGCAGGATATAGCAGGAATTGTTCTGACAGTTTTGAGAAAGTTGAATTTTTTCAACTACGCCAAACAGCCGTCAGAGCAGTCTAAATCAGTTTCTGCACTTTTGTTTCAACGTCGATAGGGCAGTGCGGATGCGCACGATATTTTGTTGCAACAAATGTGTCTTAACATTTTCTTCCTTGACCAAATTGTTGGCGCAATATTTTAGATGCGGATGGTGTTATTGACAAAAGCTACCTAACATTTTGGTTAAACGTGTTTTGACGCTTGGTGCGTCTGAGTCTTAACACTATAACAATGGTGTGCTCAGCAATAGAGGAAAAACTGAGTTACTGCTTCCAATGCAATGGAGTGTCCAAAATGCACTGAAAAATGTGAATCTCCTTTTCTGAGGCAAATTCTCTGAGAGTAGCTGCTGGTTGTGGTGTATTATGGTTTTTCTAGCTAAAGTACCTAATAATGCACTTATTACTCTAGATGACAATACTGGGACTTATTTAGCAATGTTCAAATGAATTGTCGTTACTGAAAAGCACTGGAAATACTACTGGAAAACAATGTATTAAAACAGTAAATATTCCAATTTTCAGAGCTGAATAATGCACACGCACAATACAAAAACTATCGGCAAGCCGTAACAGAAAGCTCGCCCTAGTGGAGGCTACCCTGTACACAGCTTTAGAGAAAAATTTACACACATAGGGAAATGACTTAATGTCTACAAAATAGTAGTCCGTTGCAATGACTCTCATTATTATAATTCGTAAAGAAAAATCTTAGGGCAGTCTCTAATATTTTATAGCAGTTTCAAATATTTTAGAGTAGTTTCTAATATTTTAGAGCAGTTTCAAATATTTTAGAACGGATTCTAATGTTTTATAGCAGTTTCTAATATTTTATAACAGTTTCTAATATTTTAGAGCAGTTTATAATATTTTAGAGCAGTTTATAATATTTTAGAGCATATACTTATAATACTACAGAAAATAGTAGAAGCAGTTAGTTTAATAGTAGAAGCAGATAGTTTTCCATAAAAACTGATTTCACTTTTAAATTCAATGTTAGATAGAAGCAGTATCAAAGATTAATGTGCTATTAATTTATATTTTATTGAAGCAGCAATCAATATTTTATGCCACCGAAATATTTAACATTTAATAGAAGCTATATCAATTATAAGGTGTCTGAATAGTAGAAGCAGTGTTTTTCTTTTTATACTACCGGAAATTATGGATGCATAGAAGCGCTAAGATTCCCATAACAATTTTTTTTACTATAAAATTCAATGTTTCGTAGAAGCGGTATCAATATTTTTATACTATCTAACAAACAATTATTAGAAGCACAATAGATATTTTGATGTACCGTTTTGCACGTTGACTATTAAACTGAACAGAAAGTGAGCGCGCGTTATCTCGGTAACCTGTGGACCGATTGCGGCCATTTTGAATAGGGTTCGTCATGTGCACATATGCAATGTCTATGCATAGTTTGGTCAACCTCCGTTGATTCGTCCGAGAGTTATCGTGCTAACGGACGTACGGACGTACGTACGGACGTACGCACGGACGTACGTACGGACAGAATGTGTGATTCCATAAGCTCTCCTAGGGCGAGCTAAAATACAAATACAGCAGAACTAACGATGAGATTTTCTCATCGCTTACAATTCAAATTATCACATGACATAACATAGATTTTAAACTCAATGCTTACTTTCTATTAATTTCATAGTACCCATTTTGTTGGAAGCACAATAACACTTTTTGTCGTCGCAACAACATGATTCGTAATATATTTTGCCATTTTTTAATAATTTGTTCTTTGTAATAGTGCTGGCTTAATATTTATACACACTTACAAATACATTAATCTATACAAAAACTACAATACCTAAGGGTACATTAATTTTCAGTTAGAAGCGTTGAGCTACAATCGAACTATATTTTATTCATTTGCTTCCAATGATCATTACGATTCACAATGAATGTATTATTATTTTGGTCTTCCACTTCTGCTACACGCTGTATTTGTTTCGCCGTTTTCTATGCCAAATATATAGTCGTATAGACCGGGTGATGTGGGGCCATGCTCTTCTAGCCAGGTTGACTTCTGGGGTTCGATCCTCAGGGCGACTCAGGTTGTGATTGTAGCCTTGGGCTGAGATAATCTATTTGTGCTGTATCTTTGTGATTATTATCTTGTGCATTGATTTGGCTATTTTAGTGGTTATCCATCTTTACCCTGTTTGTGGTGTGCAGACGTCCTGTCAGTTCATTGAGGTCTACGAGCTCCACCTAGCTATGCTTTGGATTGTTGGGACACTCATCCGGAGATAGCAATGATTCGAGGAAAAACCTCCAGGTTGGTTACCCTGGGTGGAATCCTCTCATGATTTCGTGTCCTCTCTGCCTTGTAAACAGACGTGTAGCGACTTTGTGTTGAGCTATTCCACTATATGGTATAGTACTCCTTATTAAAGTTTCCAAGTGTTTAAGAGTTTGTATACTTCAATAAAGTTGCTCTGGGAACTACTGTAAGTCACTAGGCTTGAACGATTTGTGTGGTTCTACTCTGTAGATCATACACTCCCTCTAACACACACATGTCATATTAATACTTCAAGGTTACTAACGGTAATGGCATGCCCTAGCTAGGGGATACAATCCCGGGAGATTTTGGAACTTCCCGGGAAACGAGAATTTCACGGGAAAAAAACTACCATCAAATGCATCCCAATGGTTAACATTTTTATGTGTAAAGAAGCTGTAGCTCAATTCGAAAATTATATTTATCTTTTATTTCAGTCTAATCAGTTCCTTTGACACAAAAAATAAAAAAAAATCAGCACAATTAGCATAAAAAAGAAAACCAGATTTAAGTGAATAAACTTTGCTACATGCTGTCCTAATAGCCATAGTCATAGCCAAAATTTTATGAGCGAAGCTTTCCTCAAAGACCGTTGAGTGATGCAAAAGGATGCAATTTAGGTAAAAACACCTTTTAAAGTGTTGGCCCTGAAACCATTAAATTAGTACACCGTTAGTTTGGTTGGAAAATCTTAATTTCCCGGGGAACGAGACGGGAATCCCGGGAATTCCCGGGACAGATTTCAAGGGATTGAATCCCCTAGCCCTAGCATAATTACGTATACAATGAACAAAGTAAAAGATTCCTCAACTTATTCCATAATTTAATGTATGCAGTATATTATAAAAACTTTATTTTTTGGTTTATTAATTTTATAATTGGCATATCCTCCGTGACAAAAGTACGATCGGCATCCCACGTCTCGTGGGCCTTGTGCGCCGCCTCTGAAAACAGCTAACGATTTTAATTCTGAGGTTTTCAAAACAATTAAATACAGCCGTTTTACAAGATAAGCAAATATTTGACATATTACTAAACGACGACTGCATAATGTATAAAATCTGTAAACGTATCTCAAACAAAAACACTAAAATTGAAATTACAGAGAGCGTGGCTGTTATGATGAAAATTGAGGACACATATGAGTTCATCTTCAAGGCTTTAGGGCCCTGTAAATTTTCCCTATCACAATTTTTGAATAGCATGTTTTTTCTTTTCATGTAATTGTTATTATTTGATTCCCATTTATGAAAAATTCCAGATAAAAGAAGGACATTGAGTTTTCCAACAAAATAGTCTTTTGCAAAGTGTAAGTGTACCGTGTGTGGTCTCAATACAAGGTTGTATGAAAATGGGCTGTCCTCCACGTCACCAAAATATAATTTATCTCTGGGATACATTACTTTATTCAGAGTCCAAAACGACTCTTGGTAAAGTTCATCATTGTCTTCTTCATCAAAGACAAAGGCAGAGCGTTGGCATTGTGCCAAATCTTGTTGAAAGGACACAGATGGATAATCTTTGGGAAATGAATGTTGTCTTTCAATTGCTTTAATAAGAGTTTTATTTCTAAACTCATTATAGCTCAGTAAAGAACAAGCACGGAAAATGACTTCTGGGAAGCGTTTTGTCTCAGCCAAATCTTTCCAGTCTTGGAATAACTGAATTTCTTTTTTCGTTGAATTTATTTTCTTACTAATGTCAGTACTGATTATAAATCGGGCTCTGTGAATGGACGAATGTATATCCGTAAAATTCGGCATCGATCGATTACTTAGTAAAAATTGCATAAATTTTGAAATGGTTTCATGCGAATAGAAGAGATGACCATATAGCCTTATGTCATTGGAAACGAGGTCATCGAATGAATGAAGTCTCGAGAATGGCAAAGGGGCAGTCAGCATTGTAATAACCGTTCCTTTGTATCCATTAGTCAGAATTATTGCCATAAGCAAAATGGGTCCAAGGAAAAAATAATAACGGGTTTTTAAAAGTCGACGTTTAATATTAATTCCAACTTCGAGGAAAAAAGCAAGAAAGACCAATAATACAGGCGTATGGCTCTCATTCATGTTTCTGGATATAAGAAATGAAACGACTGAAGCGATTGCGATAACAGCCATAAAGATCAACCAAGTCAAAACGTCAAATGGCCTTAAATACACAAAGTAGCTTAGTTGAGAATTTACTTTGTAGCAGCTGATGAAATTGAATTTTTTTCTACCAATAATGAAGAAATCTAAGTCTTTTACATTGGTAACCACAGGGAGAAAAACATTTTGTGATTCATAAGTAAAAATATTTCTTGGCAGTCCACTGCAATCTCCAAATGAGAAATTAGAAAAATTTTCCATTATTAAAATGCTGATTATAAACTTAACCGGCATATTTTCGTTTTTTATAAAAGATGGTTTACTCAATTCGAAAACCTTAACACATTGTCTTTTTCTCCAACCGTCTGTAAAATACAATCGGTATTGAAACGCTTTTCCATACTTTGATTGCATTTCAACCAGAGAATTTATGAAATCGATCGTTAACGCTTGCAAATTATTATAATTTCTTGGATTTGGGAAAGGAATAAAATGCTTATATCCAGAATTAATTTTGTCATAAGTGCAAAACGTGCATAATAATAAAATTTCAGAATTAATTGCGTTGTGTAAATACAAAAAAGTTGGGTCCACACTTTCCATTTTTCTGGTTGTTTCTGAAATATATAATTCAATTTCGTGTGGCAGGTAGCTCAAATTTGTCACAAAATGATTTCTTGTGTGTGATGAACTGTAAAAAAGAACTTCGGTCTCCGTTGTAATACGCCCCAATGTTTTGAATGCCAGAAAAATGCACATGAACTCATGTCTGTTTTCTTCGGAGGACAGGAATACCACATTGTCCAAACAATTCATTTTTACAAATGCTTGACTCCTCATTTTAAATATTTTGTAAATTAACATTTTTGCTGTAACTTTTTCTTTTTGATAAAGTTCGCTCCACATTTTGTATGGATAAACTTTTTTTAATTTCAACATATTAGTAAGGTCTAACCCCGTTATATTTTTGTAGTGGCGGGTGACACCTTCCATGATGCTGTCTGTATGTGTAATTGCATACGGCGTGATTGCTAATAAAATCTCTGCTTCGAAATTACTCCTGAAAACGTCATTATTTCCGAAAATGTAATGAGTTGTACAATTTCTTTTCCACATATTGTGCCTTTGTAAAATATTTTGCGACACACAAATTAAAGGAAACAGATAAAGCAAAAGCATGAAAATAGGTCGAAAAAAGTACATTTTAATTCTTTTGATTTACAGACAAATAAATAGATACATATCGACTGAAATAATGGAAATAGAAAATTAATATCACTACAAAACTTTTTGTTTGCACGAAATAAAATTTCTCAGAACAGGAACAAAATTTTGGGCCGTTTTCTTTGTTAGATAAGGCTTACTGTAGGCAAAACCTGATTATAACTTTTTCATGTCCATTGTCGAAGGTTTTTTAAACATAAACGTGACTAACATGAGTACTAAGTATATAGTGTCACCCAGCTCAATAAACATTTTTGGCCCTAAGACTTTGTATTTATATCGTGGTATATTATTCAGCATACACGTAGCATTCCTTTAAATCATATATTTAATGAACTCCTTGTTTGATAGACATTCGTGATAGCAATATTATGGCCGTTTTTGAATAATTTCAACATGCTGTGCATACTTCACATTAAATTCTGTGAAACCTCGACGGCAGTCATGTGTGAAGAGCGCTTGCATAATTCAAGCTACGGAGCCACAAATGTGGATAGGGAACGTCAATAAAAGACGTCAGCAGTTTAGGGGGTAGGGGGTCCATAAAATCAGACGATTTGCAACGGGAGGGGGAGGGGTAGAGGGAAATACGACGTCGATAAAATTTCATTTTCTAAGTTCATAAATAGTGAACAGTAATCGCACACCACTTTTCACAATTGACTCAATCTCTTATATGAACTGCTGTACCTGCATTTGAAAGCTATTGAAACACATTGCGCAGATATTTCACAAGCTTCTCCTGCACACAATGCACATTGCATAATGAACATTCTTGTTGGTCGATAAAAAATTATCAAAATTTCTTTAAAAATTGGAAAGGTGCCTATCAAGAGAAAACAGGTACAATAATAACTCGGTAACAATAATAAAGCATTCGATTTTAAAATGTAAACAATTAATTATCAAAATTGTAAAACCAACAAAAACGTCTATTGAAATAATATTAACATAATAATAAATAATATTAAACGTCTATTGAACAATATTATCCGTAGATTTTAACGAAAACTTGGATTCCGATGATTCGATATGCATAAAAATTGCCAGTTCAAAAATTTACTAGTATGGAATAAATTTTGTTTTAACTTCGTGAATTTTGCGACGTCTTTAGGGGGAGGGGGTATACAAAAACAGACGCTAGCAGACAATAGGAGGGAGGGGGTCCAAAAAGGCCAAAAATTGCAGACGTCTTTTGATTGGTTGCTGCCAGTTCACCTCGAAGATAACCCATAATTATTGAATTATTAAGTGATTGTCTTATTCTCCGTATTGAATACATTAGCTATTCAATATCACACTAAAACTCCTTCTTATATACATAGTTTGGTTGATTAGACGCATTCGTGTTGAACTATTTTTCCATATGAATTAAGATCTAATCCATCAGCTTATATAAAAAATCGAGTTAATACAGGTAGTTATGGGTAAATCTAGAGTACACATAGTGCATTCCCTCTGTGTTAAATATCGAGAAAGGTTGACGTCATTTTACTGAGTTCTAATTGACTCTCATTAATTGGGCGAAGGAAATTTCATATTACATTCCCTATGTAAAGACCCGTAAAGTCATTTCCGCGTGTTTACCCTCGCCAATTATATGATTTTCTTTAACCAAATCAGATGTGTGGTCTAAAAGTTGTCAATATCTTCTTATGTATATTATATAAAAACGGCAAGCCGTAACAGAAAGATCTCCCTAGTAGGGCTACCCTGTATCCAGCTTTACGAGAAAACATTACCAGAAGTAGTATCAATAAAAGTGTTTCTCTCTTTAAAAAAATTGGTAGAAGCAGTTTCTGATGCCAGTATTTTATACCAGTAAAGTAAAAGTTTAATGGAAGCAATATAAAGTGAAGTTGTCTGAATAGTAGAAGCAGTATTTTTCCTTTTATACTACATGAATTTATAAGTGCATAGCAGCGATAAGATTTCTATAATTCATTTTAGGCTACCAAAATAGTTAACATTTAATGGAAGCAATGTAAATTTTAAGTTGTCCGAATAGTAGAAGCAGTGTTTTTCCTTTTATATTACGAAAATTATGAATGCATAAGAGCGGTAAGATTTCAATAAAAACCAGTTTCCTCTAAATGAATCAGTTTCTAATATTTTAAACTATATATCGTAATTCACATTTGATAGAAGCGGTTTCTAATATTTTA
>JAAAYG020051549.1:0-11216 GCA_009936455.2 Tomocerus minor
TATCGTCTGTGACGTCGCCCACAGCAGAACACTCACATATACATAGTATTATATACACTACCAAATCCATACCACAACTGTTAACAACAACAATAAGATGAGTTTTTATCTTGCTATTCCATTCCACCTTCACTTTTAAGTAAACGCTCTCTGAGCACGTATGTGCATAATAATATTATGAAAATGTAAGTAGCTACCTATGTTTTATGCATGTTATTATTGTGTGCATCAAATATTCAATAAGTAACTGTCATCTACTTACTCATAGATGTATATTTTATCATCCACATCTATAATTCATAGCTAGACTATATAAAATAGTTTACAAAGGAACAAAGGTAGATGAGAATAGGAGAAAGTGAGTAATCAGCATTCATGTATTCAAAGTTAGATGTTGATTCCCATGTTTTGCTCATCTTATTACATCTTCCAAGTTGTAATAAGTGTGATCTTTGGATGTGGGATGCCTTAGTCCTTATATGAAAAGTGTGATAGTTATTCGCAAACCAAGCAAAGTTGTCAGATCTTTAACAATATCTTTCGTTATCCTATTATTGGAGCAGTAAAATTTATGTGTAAATCTAATCAGCTATTCTATAACGTAACTGTATCTCGTAGACATTATTGCAGACATATATTATCGTCAGAGAGTTGCTTACATGTAGCCAGGAGCCATCAAGTCCAAACTAAACCAAACCACTTGACACATGGAGATGTCGAACGAACGACGACTCTCTGTGTAACTAAATAAAAAAAAAGTTGTATGTACGTTTTCCTTCTATTGCAAATTACATTATTAATAATATTACCTTTTATAGATAGAAAAGTATAAAGAAACTGTTATATATACCTACACAAATAGTAAATAGTGTTTGTAGAACAAAAATATTTTATGCACAGGTATCATGTGAGTCTAAATTATAGGCATTAGTTCAGAGTTATGGAGAGTCCTGAACAGAATTGCCCTTTTCCTTAACACCATATATATTCGTATCGAGTTTATTGTATCAGTGACTCTGTTATTAGTATATGCAGTTGCATCAATAACTGAATAAATGCATTTAAGGTAAATTGCAAGTTGTAAATTTTCTGTCAAGTCTGTTCTGTTTTCCATTGTCTGCGAGATGTTCAGGTTGATGTCGTAAACTTCGCAAGCCATACAAGCTCAGCTCTAATTTTCATTTTCCTTCTTCATTCTTCTTCTGTGTTATTTCAACTTGTACTTTACTTCTCAATGTGCAATAAAATCGTTGTGTGCGAATTAAAAGGGATTTTAAGGATATAGCCAATATTTAGTGCCCTGTAAGTTGATATCACTAAATCTAAATCTATTTTCTTTATCAGGGAAGATATCTCCCTCATTTAAAATGCAATTTTATACACCCATTCTCTTGGACCTCTGATCATTTCGTACATCTTTGCTCAATTTCGGCTTTCTAAAAACTAGAAAATCACACAGTCAATACTTAATGGACATCACGATGTTTTAATATATTATTAATGTTGACTTATACTAACCAGTTGCCCTAATCTTTTCTGGCAGTGCCTTTTATGAGAATTGACATTACAGTTGGGAGTCAGTCCTAGCAATACTATTTTAATTACTTTTAACACATTTGCCTTTATGGTTATTGTTATGAGTCCTCCTCTACAGCACTTCTGTATTTATTGTGAGCGGTTGAGGCCAAATCTAACCGATAACTATGATTATGAGATAAGGATTCAAATTGCAAATGCTAATATATCTGTATTTACTTGTTCATGTAAGATGCTCTCCCTAAATTAACTATGTGCATGTCCAAACACTAATTTATTGGCTCATATTTCTACATTTTCTTAACTCTTTTACCATAAATCTCTTACTTTTATTAGCCCTAGCTATAAAATATAGATGGGTTAATGATGACATTTATTATGTAACATTACGAAATTGCATTTTAAACCATTTTATTGGTATGTATTGTTTCAATTTGCTATATATATAATATAATCTTTGCTCTACTTATTTTCAACAAGAAGAATATAAATCGAATCTCTTCGTTTTAACAGCAATAAATTCTCTCAATAGAAAGTTAAAGGTACAAAAACTAGACTAATTGGTTTTCATACATTTTCATTAAGATTTCGAAACGTTTTGTAGTATCACATGCATTAATCGAATAGATTGACATTTCAATCTCCTAATAATTTATAAGTCTATCTTTTTGATTAAATGATATACAGTGGGAATCTCCGTCCTCTTCGTACATACTGTTACGCTCACTATGGAGTATTCCCGAATCCGTACACGACCGGGGCAGCCCTTTCGGCATATCATCCATTGCTGTATACATCTGAAAATAATACAAGAATTATATTTTTAATGCAACTCATTGAATCAAGAAATTAATCAGAAAACTAAGTATATAGCTACAGGCGAACGATAAAAATTAGGTAGGTACATTATTCGGTGCATCAATTTCTTCGTAGCCTGGATTTGCGTAATTTCCCCCACTGGCATGATATACTTCGTCGTATAAATGTTTATCACCATTTAATGGCTCTGAACGGTTATTATTATTACCGCTAAAATAACGCTGAACAGGTTCGTTTACATATTTCACCCTAATGTGAGTAAAAAGCATAGCATAATAAGGATTTATTTCAGAATTCAAAAAGCAATGTGAAAGAAAATGAAAAAATCCCATACCATTGCTGGACATACGGTCGAACAAATATTTTCGGATGAACATTTCTCCTGTGGAGGATGAACGCGATAATAACCAGTACCACCACCAGCAGAAGCAAAACGCCTACAACAATTCCAGCTGTAGTTCCCACCGAATTACCAGTGCTCTCCTTTAATGCTTCATCTTTAATTTCCAGTGGATTATCAACTCTTCCAACGAGGTCAACTGCATTAGCATCGCATGTTGACCCCTGCAGAATACAATTGCTACTTCCATCTGTTCCGTTGCACAGGAAATAATTTGGTGGACAAGGATTGGTGCAATTCTTTTCATCAGAACTATCAGCACAATCAACTTGGTTATCACAACGCCAAGTATTAGGAATGCAACGACCAGATTCGCAACGGAAATCCGTATCTACAATAAATCAAAGAGAAATTAATGATAATTTAAAATAAATTATTTTAAGCTAAAACAAACTAAAATAATTGAATTGTCAAACCTATAGCACATGGTTTCATACTGCAGTTCCTTTCATCTGACCCGTCGTGACAATCATGTTCTCCATCGCACCTCCAGTGTCCAGGAACACATACTTTGTCAGTTTCGCAAACAAAGTCACTTTTCCGGCAAGGCTTTATTGCAGCGCAGTCTTTTTCATCTTCTCCTTCCGAGCAGTCTGGGGTTCCATCACACTTCCAATCTTCTGAGATACAATGACCGCTTTTGCAAGTAAATTGACTGGTGTGACAACCAATTTGTTCCGAGCATGTTCTTTTGTCTGTGTTCAATTGAAAACCGTCAGGGCACACGCAGCTTCCAAGTAAGTCCTCTGAAGACATCAAGCATATATGCGAGCAGAAATTGCTTTTCGAACAGTCGTGTTTGTTGAGAAGAGCCTTTGCATAAGTTGTGTCATTAGAAATCACTGAGATTTTTGCGAAGAAATTCCCTTGCAGATAAGAGTCCTTTGCGTCGACATTAGGAACATCTTGGTCTCCGATGAAAATCGGCGAAGATAGCCGGTTGGAGCCAACAATGTTGGACATCAGCAGTTGAGTGTAGCGATCTGACCAGTATATCTTGTCTCCAAACGAAGCGAGGCCATAAGGTGACCCTGGTGTCGATAAGGGTCCATAGTAATTGCGACCGTTAACAGATGCATGTTCAATTGTATTTTGAACTGAATCCAACCTGCAAGTAAACAGTTATCGCATTTAAAATTTATTTCATAACATACAGAATCCTTATGGAAAACTAAGTATATGTAGGTATATATTTTAGTAGTCTACCAGAAAATATGCCCAGATTCACGATGGTAAGTTAAAGCCGTAGGCTCCCCATTGGGAATCCTAATTACAACGCTTCTGTTGTAACCATCCAATGACATCTTCAATATTTTCCCTCCTCTCTGACCAACTTGAGCAATAAACATTAACCTGAGTTATAAAAACAAGACCAGCATATTAGTAAACCTTTATTTATGACCTATGACCTTGAAATCTTTGGATATATTCTTTAGTTGGAGACCAACTTACTTAATTTCCGGTACAATGACTAGATCTACTGGTCTATCATTTTCTCGAAATACTACGTATCTTGCTTTAGTTTTTAATGACATAGCTTCGACAGTTCTTCTCTTCGTATCCACCCAGTACAAATTCTGACCAATGATATCTGCAAATAAGTACAATTTCAACTATTACAACAACACACATTGTCTAGGACTCTATTTTTTAACGAATTATTTATGATTACTTAGTAGCAAATCCAAAAAAATGGATTGAAACTCACCAATATCCATTCCTTTTACAGTATCAACATGTTTCTGGACCAATAAAGTCAACTGCTTCGTTCTCATATTGTATTCATAAATGGCTTTCGTGTAAGTATCACTTAGGATAATGGTGTTATTTAATGGGTTGTAAATAGCACATCCAATATTTTTGACACTTTCAAGTGTAAACTGATCAAGTAATTTTCGACCAATTGAATCCAGACGGAATGTTTTTATTAAATTGTCGTGAACTATAAGAAGTTTGGCCTTCAGTGGATCATCTACAATATAATTTAAATAATATGAATTTAGTGATACTTCCGAGTTTCTATTTTAAATGTCATTTTGAATTACAATTAAAATAGGAAAACTAACCACTACAAGATCTTCTATTAGAATCCAGTTTCATTCCAATTGGGCACAAACAGCGGAATGATTTCGTTGGTGTAAGTGTACAAATATGAGAGCATCTGGCATTGAAACAATGATTTGCCCGTGTCTTTGGCTGATTTGCAGGATGAGCTACAACCAAACCATTAAGTAAATCCTTCGGTTCTTTAATCAGCACTGTATGGTCTTTTCCGTTGAATTTGTTTGCAGCCTAAAACACAGGAAACAATATTACGAAAAATAATTTGCATAATACGCGATTATTTTCAATACTTTTATTTTCAATACTTTTAGTGATAAGTAAAATGAATTCGTCATTACTTGTATTTCTCCAAACGTCCAGTCGCTCCAAATAAGTAGATCTGCAAAGACGTCAAGACCAAATGGATGTCTTAATCCTACTGATCGAACAACTTGTCTGTCTTCTCCATGAAAATTCGTTGTTTCAATTCTATCGCTGTTTGCATCATTCCAGTAAATTCTTGAAGTTCCATGGTCAATAGCAATTCCGTTGGGCCACTTGAGATCTGTAGACACGATTGGCAAAGGAGTCGAGCCATCCATCCCAGAACGGACAATAGCAGCAACTTTTCCCCAATCAGTCCAAAACATGTATCTAAAGTATTCAATTTTAATTGGTTAGTCCAAAACTTACAAGCAAAGTGATTCCAAACTTCCAAAAAATATCAAGTTTGAAACATTTACCCTAGGTTAGGTTCAACAGCAATATCCCTTGGTTTATCCATTTCATTCACAACAATGGTACACTTAGTACCATCACTGGTGCAAACACCTATATGTGAATTGTTTGAATCCGTGAAGTAAATATTTCCAGCAATCCAGTCGAAAGCTATTCCTTCAGGAAGCATTAATCCTGAAACCATTCAAAACAAACGTTTGTATAATTCAATGTACTTTTCTTATGAATTATCATGACTTGAACTTTTTAATGCTTGCCACTTTACCAGTATCTACAACTGTTTCTAGTGCAGTTCCGTCCAGTTTTGCTCTTACTATGGATTCTTGATAGTCCATGACGTCCGTCCAGTATACATAGCCATTCTGAGAATCATAAGCTATTCCTACAGGCGTGCCAGATCGTTCTACTATTGAATCGTACTTCTTTTCTTTAATTAGATATTTTCTAATACTGTTTTTCATTCCGAAAACCAGTGGGATATCGTCCCCTGCAAAATTTAAAGAAATGTGGGTTGTAAGAGCTATGATAACTTGATTAGTATTTGGGAAGAAATTATATTTAAGCAAAATAATCTAGATGTATGTAATTATTGTTCTAAAGATGTGCTAAATCTACCTTCGGGTACACAGGACTGTGTATTGTTGCTATCAAGTTTAAAACCATCAAGACATGAGCATTTATAACTTCCTTTTGTATTTTCACAGAACTGAGAACATGTTCCAAAAATGTCACATTCGTTGATATCAGCACAGCCGGTTTTGTCCTTCCCTGATATGACATAGCCTTCATTACAGTAGCAAAATCCTGATTCGGTTAGGTTAAAACTAGGAATACACCCTTGTTCACAGGCGGTTTTGTTGCAGGAAATTTCTAAAATCAAAACATTTATACATTATTGTAATAGTAAGAACGCATGTTTAGTTTACAGTTCACATTTGAATAACAATAATATGACTTGGATATGTTTAGTCTACAGTTCATATTTGAATAACCACAATAATATAACTTGGACATGTTTTTAGCATAAAAATAGACAGAATACTATTTTCCTGCTAAATGAACTTGGTGCTTTGTGAAAATCCATAAATTAAGAACCGCATTACTTCCGTGAATTTAAATACAACTTTTACAGCTACGTCGAGAAAAATTAATTGGTTTACTAACCGCAGCCAGTAAATTCGTCTGATTCATCTTTACAGTCATTCTTTTTGTTGCAGACCAAAGTAGCATTAATGCATTCTCCGGATTTGCATAGAAATTTTCCATCCTCCTTAGGGCAATCAACCACAACTAGCAAGGTTGCACAATTAATTAGTAATTCGAGTTATCAGCTCCACGTAATTAAAAGGTTCTTTCAGAACTATTTTTAATTAAAGTAGAATATTTGTCTACCTGTGCAACCTTCTTCGTCTGAGCCATCCTTACAATCCTGTTTATTATCGCATCTCCAGTTTCTACGTACACATTCCCCACTTGTACACTTGAATTCTCCAGGGCACTCATGCTTCACAAAAATACAAAATTATGTTAAGTGCATTCTTGACCCACACTTTATATTTACTACAAAATGGCTTTTGGACGAAATATGTAGGACTAAACACAACATTATTATAATTGCCAACGAAAAAAACCTCTCTTTAAGAATAAAGGATATTTGAATAAATATTTCTCACCACTAAGGAGCATCCTGCAGGTTCATCCGACCTATCAGTACAATCTGGCTGACCATCACAAAGCCATTCCCTAAAAATACACTGACCACTAAGACATTTCCAATGAACGTCGGCAGTTTCAGTAGTACACTCAACCTAACAATTACAGAAATACCTAATAAGCATACTTATCTGAACGTACAATAGAATTTTCCATAATATCACACTGTTATCATCATTCATAATTATAGGCAATTACAGTATTCGCATACGATACCTATGTGTCATGTACACAATTTACCGTTGAAGTTGGGAAATGATCATTTGCATAGACCTTTTGACCTTTCTGATTCCTAGAAAGATTAATATTTTTACCTGCTCTGTAAACAAAGGAATTATCTAATTACCGTATAGTTGACGGCAGGTCTCTTTTCCCTTGGGCCTGGGCCGGTAGTAGTGACAGAGTCGCAATCCACTTCGTCCGACATGTCGCCATCATCATCCAGTCCACATTGAACGATGCCATCGCACAACCATTTTACATTGATACATTTACTGTTCTTGCATTTGAACATGTGCGATTCTAAACAGTCATCGATGGTGACATTTCTCTTGGCGTCTTCGATGTTACAATCAATTTCATCACTGCCGTCCCCACAATTTGGTTCTCCATTGCATCTTAAATCTCCACTAATGCATATACCAGAATATCGACATCGGAAATCCGTGCTGGCTCCACACGGTGTAATTGATCTTGATTTTATCTTACCTGCCAAAATGTTAAGAAATATACATTTTGAAAGACAATAATATTTTTAGCTATCCTAATCGAATTTAACAAATAGATTTGTAAGCAGTAAGCAAAGCACGCTCTGCAAGCATTAAAAGCATTTTCCAGACAAGGACATTTAACGATGCAACAAACACCTCAAGGATTTATTAGTCAATTACATATATTCATTACTATCATTACATTCATTCCATGTAGAGCTTGTGTCTGAGCCGAGCATGAAAACTGCATAAAATGCATTTAGGTTTTAGGTAGGTACCTATTGTACAAGGAAATAAGTTGGCTTAATTTGGACAATAAAGTTTGATTTTTGCATAATATTACTGTACTCCAGTGTAACTATAAACCAAACCTATTAATACGGAGGTCAATAAAATGACTTCGCATTAGGAGTTGTTGGTTTAAAGCTAAATAGACAAAAAATAATGTCTTGCGTATCGAAAACTGTTTTATAAAAAATGCTGTTTCAGCAAAGCATAGCAAAGTTATAAATAGTACAAGGGATTCTTATGTAGACGGCTATCAGACGTTGATAAAACAAATATACATTACTTTGTTCATTATCAATATACCAATGTAAATTGTAAGTGTCCATAAAGACAGTATTGATAAAGATTTCAGAGAATTCTTATGTTTAAAATTCCAGGCTAGTCTATACATTAAGTACGCAAAATAATATAAAAAAATCGCAAACAGTTGCACATTACCCTTGCCACAGGAAACAGTTCCAAGAAGAGCGAGAAAGATAATTCCACAATATAAATACTGAACTTTCAGTTGGACCGGAAACATGATTAAAAATTCGTCAAATATTTTCTTATCACTAATCACTCTGGATTCAACTACGATATGTAAATGAGCCACAAAATGAAAAATAATCAGTTGCAATCTACAACGTTAACTGATAGAATGAGTAAAACCTAGATCTTGGTAAGGTATTTTAACAAAAGTCTGTGTAATAAAAGAAATATTAATGAATTAATACTACTACTAATTTTGCGCAGGTACAAATATCAGTAAATATATATCTAATACATACTAACTGACGAATTTTGCAATTTTTAGTGTTTTCTATATCGTATCAGGTGAAAATCAATTAGTAGAATCTTTATTGATGAAAACACTGGAAATGGAACAGATCGATTTGGTAAAAAGAACGGTCTTGGATACTGTCGGAGCAAAATAAGAATCACAAAATAATAGTAAATAAATTATTTTGAACGAGAAATAAATTACTTTTAATTTAACTATGCCTAAGGAAGCTGGAAAGAGAGCGACTATCAGTCAGTGTGAGCCAATAGCTCAACTGGAAGCAACTGAAACGACTCATTCATTGCTGTCGATATTGTACTCGGAAAAAAGTTTGTTTAATACACTTGTTGAGACTTAGAGACTTGAGAGAGGAATAGATAGCTATTCATAGTTGTTAGTGCTAAGATTATGAAAATTGTCTGAGATAAAAAAAGCTCAAGACTAATTTGGATTTTAATAGAATATAATTGAAGTTGGGACTTCATTGTGTCAATACTACCGAGATAACAGGCAGGCACTGTACTTGCATGGAAACTTTGAATAACACACATGCATTCACATATGATATATTGTATTTGTATAATGTATACTGCACACATGAATATTGTGCTATTTTGTGCAAAGATTATTATTACAAGAATACTATTCGTTATTCATATGTAAAGGTATTCTATACTACTATACATAAAGAGTATTTTTATATAAATTATATATGTTCATAATAATTTTGCATGCATTATTACTACGATTTGTCATTTTGTCCATAATTTCCCTAATCTTATCTGTCAGTGTCAGGTCAGAGACAGAGTGAAGACAGACTTTATTAGTTGTCTACCTTTAGAGATATAGATTTCTCACCGAAAACGCACCGACTAAAGGGCATAGATATCTTTTCAGTTGCACAGAAATCATTCAATTTGGACTTAGTAAGCAGTACAGATTGCACAAGATGCACTCAGAATCATTTGGAACAGTAAGCAGGAAAATAAGTAAACCAAGAGAGATAAGTCAGCTAAGTCAATGGAGAATTCCATAATGGGTGGTATGCATAACAAATAGCAAAAGCTTCGCAGTTAGAAGTAAAAGCAAAAGGTTTATCTTTGAAGTAAAAGCTATAGTAATAGCAAAAGCTTTTGCTTCACAGGTTATGAATAAGAAAAAACTTTTTCTGCGAAGCAAATGCTCTGTCTATTTAGCATAAGCTACGAACTTCTAATTGACCTTGGACTGGTCGCTAAAGGTTCCCCCAAGCAGTGCGGCCGCTTAGAATCGGAAGAATTAATCTTTCGACCGAGTTGTTCAATTGCACATTCAACTTTTCTTTTTGGAAATAGGCCTCCTGTGACCTTTTTAGCTTGAGTATGTCAAATCTAAGCCTATACGACCCTCCAGGATAGTTTACCGAAATTTTAAGGCCTCTTACGCTGGGATTGATGGAAAATTGTTTGAGTTAGGCTTGAGGAGACGAAGTGGGAAAATACATGGAAAAACAGAAAATCCAAAGTGCTGCCGACGCACGTTAACATGGTTAGATTAGAGTGTAGAAGAAGAAGAAAAAGGAATGGGTTTTCCCTATAGGAAGTATACCTCTGGCTGGTACAACCCAGCCATTGATTTCTCCTTCGAAGTTTGTATCGTAATTTGAAAAAAGGATTCTTTGGGGATGATTGATTGAGGAAGGGGCACGATCCTTTACATTCGCCTTTAAATCATTATGTTATATTTTTGGTTGAGTTGTCAATGAATGATTCAGTGTTGATATATTAACTCTGTACCTAATCGAATGACATAAAAATGTTATTTTGTTATAATGCAGTTTGGCATATTGCATGATCATTGCTATTTATCTACAAACAGATAAATATACTAAAAATAAGACTACCTGGCCTAGTACATACATACTAAACCTAAACTAATAAACTGATGTAAACTTTAACAAAGAGATGAAACTGCACACTCGAAAATACTAATACATAACTTGTAATTAAGTGACAAATTTACATTATGAATTACACAATTATGTATTGTAGAAAACCATTTTTCGTTAGGTGTTACCGTTTCCGAGAAACATTGATTTGACCTTTGACCTATTGACCCTATTGACTTCGTATTTCAGTTAACTCTGTCACGGACCCTTACCAATACGTCAGTGAAAACCATTTTTCGCTAGGTGTTACCGTTTTCGAGAAACATTGATTTGACCTTT
>JAAAYG020051571.1:0-11216 GCA_009936455.2 Tomocerus minor
AAAGTAGGGAAGATTCAGGTGGAAGGTAGATAGAGGTGAGCCTTGAGATATAAGATGGTCGTTCAGTTTACCTTCTTTCACGTAACTCTAACTTGCGTAAAGTTGTAAGTGGTTATAGCATCCGTCCTATCATCCTGGCTAGTGGATAGCTTTTCTCGAGACAAATGGATGAGTGTGCACTTATATGAAAATGTAAAAGAGTTTGAGCACTGAAGTCGAAAAGTTGTTCCACAACAGGGCTACATTACCTTACCCTACTCCGTGTGCGGGTGTCCATTTTATTGTAAGGTGTAAAGCAGAAAATATATATTCCTCTCGTATTGAATTACCTTACCTTGAAGGTAGGTGTATTGTCTAAATACCTCTGGGTGCACTTATATTATCTATTGTCCTGTACAAAAGGCAGGTAAATATTCACCAACTCAGCTCGAGTCGTAATCTTACTCTGAAACTGAATTTTGTGGTTTCATGCCAAAATGTTATAGTTGAAAATACTAAACTGACTTGTTTTAAAATGGAATATTTGAAAATAAATATTTTTCGAGTAAGATAATTCAAATGATGAAAATGGATGATATCTCTAATGCTCACAATTATTTCATATAGTTGCTAGTTAGTAGCACATGAGAAGTTTCTACTCCTAACACAATGACTCTTTCCACATTAAAAGAGGTTCTCACATATTCACGTACGTATCAAATATCTCTGATTTGAAAAGGCTTTTTGTCCATGCATTTATTAGGCATATTCAAATTGAATGGTAACATAGAAGACTGCAGGCAACTCAAGAATTAATAAGTTGCTCATTGTAGGGTTTGAATTTGAATTTGTGTATTTGCCTGTATGATCGTTGTGGTGAAGTTCATGTTAAGTTTGCGTAATATAATGTATGCCGAGAGATCAAGGGAATGGCATGCACAGGTAACTCTATGCATCTATCTAGGACTATAATCGTGATCCTCTGTGAATTATTAAGTTTTACTATTTTATATAGCCCGAGATTATATACAGAGAGGATGAGTAGAGGATACTTAGCTTAGATGAGTGGCTGGTGAAATAAAAGGCAAGGAAAGAGTGATAGTGATAGTATATAATTGATAGCACTAGCATTGTATATCACAAGAAGAGGACTCATAGTTATTGTTAGTTAGTAATCCTTCAGAATGGAGGATCTAAGGAAAAGCTAGGCAGTTTGATGCATTTACACATTGTATTCCCTCTGCTCTGGCTGACTTGGTCGGTTTTTTGGGTTGCTACGCTGGGAGCAACAGCAAGAAGTTAAAGTTATATAATATAACGTAATGGAATGCAGAGTGCTATAGACGAGTGGAAAAGTATGAGCTCAGAATATGTAAGTGAACAACTATGTTGTTCTTATTGTTAGAAGTCTTACACGGTTCTCTGTATAGATTACTGACGGACTTGTAGTATTTGTACTTTTGCAGTAGAGGAGAGTTGGCTATATGCACAGAGAGATAAAACATTGGATTCCTTCTACAGTTTACGTATGTGTATCGTATGCATAAGCAGTTCTTATAGTTAGTGTGTGTGTGTGAGGCAGTATCACTGGTGAAGTAGATGGGTAAGGAACGGACGGAGAGTAGCTTATAGACTGCAATGCTCTGTAATATAAAATATCTGAGAAGGTAATGTGAAGTTGTCTGTTGTGTGATTGTGTTTTGTACAGAGTGTTGGGCAGTACAGAAACTCTGTGTACACTTTGATGTTCGTTAGTTACACAGGACGTGCATAAGTTGTGTCTAAGGGATGGGGGATGCACAGATAAGTACTATACACATGCATACAAGTTACGCACTCCAAGGTGAATCATCAAATCATTGTCTTGGCGTATTCTTTACTTAACGAACTCTGTCAGTCAATTCGACTGTTGGAAGAAGCCCAGTCGCTCTATTCCCTCACCGGGTTCTCTGTCTATTAATTCTAATTTAAAAATTGTCTTGCACCTGTGTCTTTGTATTCCTAAGATACAGACTCACTTCCAGTTGGTGACGACGTGCTTTATTACAAGCTGCAACATTCGCAAAAAATACAAATAATTGCGACAAGGTATTGTTAAGAAGAAATTGTCTGTTCACTTGAGATAATAGTGGGAATATTTTAATCAGTGCTATTTCTCACTTTGGAATTTTGAGATTTTTAGCTCATTTCGTTTCTGTGCATCATCAGAGTGAATTTGTGGTGTTTTCGAGCAGTGTCTTCTATGATTTAATGCAAGTGAATATTATTGGAATGAAACAATAGTACATAGCCAAACAACATACACACTTACACACACCTATAATATATGTGCGCATTGATTTCAATTTGTATTGTTTGCGCTGAAGGTTAAAACTGCCCTATAGCGCTAGTGCTCTCAACGAAATAAACATGGAAAGAAGTGTAGCCTTAAATGTTTTATAAAAAGGAATGCGATAGAGAATTAGATATATCTCCTTGCATGTGTGCTATATAAAAGGATGTTGCATAATGGTCGGAAGTTAAATGGTAAGATATAGAGAAACGACTGTGTATTCATAGAGTACGGCAGTATGTGAGACTTCTATAAATACATACATCCATTCAATTAAATCAAATCCTAAAGGCTGTTGCTCTGTTCTGTGGGCTTCGTTGAGTGAGAAACTGACTGGGAGCTATGGACATAAGTATTCAAAGAACTTTCAAGCGCTCACAAATTACATTTTTAGCTAGGGCCAACTGGGAAGATGGAATAAAACGGGATGCTCTCTCTCTCCCTCGGTGATGGGATGTTAGATTACATTAGGTTGCAATTTAAAATGCAATGCACGCATCTCAAACGCAGCATATCTTGTCAATATTGTGTCTTCTTCAAGATATACACAGAGATTAAACCTTAGTTCTTCTTCTTATGGAAGTTAATCTTGTAGAGTTGAGCGAGTAGAGCTAGAATTTTTTTGAAAAGTTGAGCCTAGTCAAATATGTGTAATTGAAATTGAAAGATGAAAGAAAGCCTTATCCTTCCCGTGGTGCAACTCTTTAGACATTCTTCACGTGTCTGTGTGTTTTATTTAACGGTTTTAACTTCCTTGCTTTTAGCCTATTACAAATTACAAACTGTTACAGTTTTAAGAGTTTTAGAATTTAGACAATGTCCAAAATGAACGTTAGCAGAACCAATTGGAATCGGCTTTTGTTTTTGCTAGGCTTTTGTTCCTCGGTTTTCTGTTTCGACGTGCATTACTCTCCTCTCTGTCTGTCCTGTAGATTAGTAGCAGGGAGGATGGCGTGGGTTGTTTTGTTTAAGGCTAAAATATAGTAAAACGAAAGTAAACAACTGATTGTCACTCACAGTGTCAGTGTATGTCAAGCAGCAGGAGCAGTCCAATCCAAATCCAAAAAACCCAACACAATCATTCATACCTTTTTTGTTGACGTGGGTGTTTGGTTACTCAGGCACTCAAGCATTGCTCTCCTTCAAGAGATTAATATTTCCTTCAATGAATTATTTAGCATTGGACAGTTCACCTGATACGTGTCTCTGTCTCTCTCTCTCTCTGCATGCCTTGCATTTTTCATTTCAGTGTCGCATGTCGCATATCAACCTTTTTTTTTACTTACCCAGTCCATTTATATATATAAAAACGTTCTCATTTAGAACATTTTTGGTGTGAATTGGACGCAGTTATTCTATGAATTCGTATTTGAAAGTTCCTGTCGTGTCTATCTATTCGCAAAATGTAATAATGTAACATTGTAACTTTGAAATAGAATCATTACTTGACTGATTCAAAAGTAAATTGAGACTTGAGACAGAAACACAATTGCGTAGTAGTAGTAGTAGTAAAGGCACAGGGACAAACCATGTCATATAGCTCTAGAGATCCAAAGAAAATAAAACCCACTCCTCTGTAAAATATCTTGTTACCAGTTATTTAGAAATTCTTCTGTTTTCTTTGGCTACGCAGTAACGAATCAGTGATACAGTAGTAGTACTACACTATACTTTGAAGTAGGATGTATTTCTGTAAATTTTGGTTATACAGGTAGGTATATACGTGGTTATAGGAGAATAGTTGAAAAGATTAGCATGATATAACGGAAAGCATTTAAATGTGAATTAGGAGGTTAGTGATAAGATGTGAAGTAGTATAAAGCACGAAATCCAAATATTGTCAGTCATATTTTTAGGACTAAACTGAAATTGGATAATGGTAGATGAGATGTAGAATGTAGGTAGATGTAGATTGTAGAAATTTTGTGCTGTTGACAGAAGAGTGATAGTGATGACGATGACATTCATTGGTTCAGTAAGTCAGAATAGAAGTTAATTTTATATGCACTAGGTATGTTAATATGTGAAATTTGCATATGATTTTGCTTTTGTGATAAAAGCTTACTGAAAAGAGTATGAAAAGTGCAGAAAGAAAGTATCGAGCGGTTTGACTTGGTTCATGTCTTTCCGTTTGTGCCAGTGTGGCTGCCGTTTTTATTTTTGCGTTCACTCTTTAATGTTAGTGTTGCGATTAGTTTTCTGTGAATGTCTGCTCCTATACACTTTTTCTAGCAAAAGAAATGAAGATTTCAGTTGGACATGTAGTTGTAGTCTTGTAGTGGCGGTAGATATATCTGACAGGAGCAGAAGAAGAGGAGAGCAAGTGATTATATACAGTGACTTTGGGTTATTTTGCTTTCCGTTTTTTAGTATATGTCTCTCTCTTTGTGTATTATGATGTGCAAACAGTGAGAGAGATATAATAATGTTATGTTAGTGGATGTAAGTCATGTCTAGTGCACCCACCACGTCCAGCGAGCGTCTTTTTTGTCTCTTTTGAGTTATAGTTGAAAGGACGTCGGGAAAAGGGAACGGTAGCTTTGTTGACTATGGCTGAGTAGTTTAAGTTGCCATACTTTTCCATACTTACATATCCCATCCATCAGTCGTGCTCTGTTTTCGGAACCAGACAGTCGCTTTGTACAGATCTTCATTTGGAATCTGAGTGAATCCCATTCTCAAAGTCTCATATCAACTTTGCTCGTCTTTAGTTCTGTGTGCTAATCCTTCCCTTGTGACTTCTTCTTATCAAAATGCAATACATACGGTGATCTCGTCATTCGTGAAATAATTTCGTGCTTGCACTTTACTTACTTTACTACTACAGTTCGTTGAGTTGTTCTTGTTCTTGGACTCGAATTAGCTTCGCTCTCCTGCGGTACATAAAAGAACAGAGAGACAGACGGAAAGCTTCTCACAGAAGAGTAGACCTAAGCCTATGTATTAGTGAACAGGAACAGACAGAGTCAAAAAGACCTTCACTTTACTTACTCAGAAGATTAATTTTAACCTCTTCTGTTAGATTGAAGTTGAAGTACCTAGGCGCAGGCAGTCCAGATAACTCATCTCATCATTTTGTCACAAAGCAATGAGAAAAGACTCAATTGGGTCAAATCCTCCTACATACGTACGTACTCTGATGTGAAACATATTTAGCCTGCCAACCAAACCAGCCAACCCCAACAGCAGTTTTTTCTTTCTTAATATTTGCCATTAGAGATAGCTACAGTATTAATAGAATTATTGTAAGTATATAGAGCTATACAAGAGGCAGATTTACAAACATGGAAAACAAATTATTTTGCAAAATCTTTTATTTTAACCCGACCAAATCTGTTTATGTACACAATTTAAGACCTCATGTTTTTCTCTTATATTAAAAGTCATTAACATTTTATTTTTATGGAACATTTTTCTGCAAGACGCTACTGGCTGTTACATTTATCTGTCTGTCCTGTTTGTTGCCTTCCTGTTCTACTGCAATTAATGTAATGGAAAATCAGCAGGAGTCCTGTGCGCTAATTACAATTATGCATTCCGACATTAAATACTTAAAGTTAATCGTAACGTAATGTGTAATGCATGTTTAATGTATTTGTATAGTTATTATGTTTATATTATTTTTATATTATTTTTGGCTTGAGGGAAGTCTAATGTGCATTTTTCGTATAATGGCTAGCATTATTGAATTAAAGTACTAAGAACTTTCGTCCGTGCTAGGCGTAAAAAATTACAGAATATTACTCACGCTTATTATCATTTTACAAAGTACTTTAAATGGACAATTACTATTAGCATAATGCGACCCAGGTTTAATTTGTTTATCCCGTCAGCTTGCAATTAGCAGTTGTCGTATTCTACTGACAGTTGTTTTTTGTACGTATTAGTAAACTCGACATTACAAAAGTCATACAATAGGAGGGATGATATCTACCGTACACATGAAATTACAAGCGTGAAATGTGGAGAGATTATTTCTGCTTTTATAAAACTGAGTTAAGGATGAGGAGGAAGGAAGTATCTAAATAAAATTACGGAGCAAAATGATTTAATTTATTTGGAATACGAAATCACAAGGTTAATTACTGTGAAGTAACAATGGCTAAAGCAAATCCGTTACGCATTAGTAGCATGCGTGTGTATGATAGGCGAAATGCGTGGGATCACACGTAAATGCTTTAATTTTTTTCCTACCGAATTTTGCATGTTTTCCTCATTTTTCAGGATTGGGGTAGGGATGCAGCACAGTGGAAAAAAGCAGAAATCGAAATTCCGTTAAAGGAAAACTGTTTTAGTGAAGGCTATGACTATTATACTATACCAGTAGCAGTAATAGGAGATGAGTAGACATATGTATGTGTGAATGCGCTCATATTATTACATGAAAATTTTCTTAGGTGGTTAGGGTAGAGGACGAAGTATTTTCATGACGGGAGTGCATTAGGCAAGGAACTAAATAGAGCAGGGATCTTTTAGGAAGAATAGTGGCAGACAAAGCAGAGATTTTGCTTAGTGTAACAGTTTCCTTTAGTCTGTCATCAATGATTTTTCTTGCAGAACAATAATGGGAATAGCACTCTAGAGGCTTCCTTGCCTTGGCTCTAGTACTCCAGTCTTGGATCAAAGTCAAAGTGATCTTCCATTTTCCTAGCTCAAATCAAGATCTATCTACGAAACTGAAAAGTTATGCAGTAGTCCTCGTGCCTTTTCTTCGCTTGTTTTCTTCAATCCCTCGTTTTTGCTAGAAAAGTCTAAAAGTACCTACATTTGGCGCATTAAAAGTTTTTCAAAAGAAAAAGGTATGACTCTATAAAATGCCAACTAACGGACAGAGAACAGCGACTTACACTGGGTATATGTTCAAGGCTCTTCTTCCTCAGTGTCACAGTATAGTTTAGAAACACTAAGTAAAGCTCATTGCTCATTGATACGGACTTTGTCTAATGTTAAGGAATTTCCACAACTTTATCTTAATCTGATATCGTATGTGCATTAATTGAATTTTTAGTGTTTTTTAAGCACATCTTTTGTTGCAGCCTATTATTTATAGTGTAGGATTAGTTGTTAGTATTCCATAGGTTATCTAAATACCTACTTAATATTAGGTGCTAGGAGTTGTATCCACCTCCCACCCCACGCATTTATGATATTTATTATGCCACCTGCACCTACCTACACATTACAAATACATTGCTATTTATTATTTCTGTCAGCAGCTGTAGCTACCTACATAGCTTAGCTGTGTTCTGGCCTGAAGATAGGTAGACAAGAACTAATTGACATAGCTCTCTGAAGAGAGTGTGGCATAGGAAGATGTGATAAGATATAGAATTGCAAGAACTGCAAGAAGATTAGATTTGAAGAGCGGAAGTACGGAAGTATTTTTTTCCATTCCTAAGTCATTACCAGCTATTCAGATTAGATACGGAAGTTTTATTTAGGTAGTTAACAATGTAGCTGTGTACTGTATACATGTAAGTTCTTTTCAATCCTTTCTTCTTGTTGTACTGAAGTGTGAAGATGCACACTGATAAGTTGCTTGCTATGATATCTGTTGTGGCAATAGCCAGAAAGAATAAGTAAGCAAGACACACAGAGATTTTGTTAGCTGACTCTCTGACTGTTAACTAAGTTGAAAGTCTACCTGTTTAACTCACAATTATGGCTAGTTAGAATAGTAAGTGGAATAAGAAAGAGATCATTTCTGCGTGTAGTTGTTGCTCCGTAGCTGCTGTGTGTCTACGATTATCTGCTCTTTTATGTTTCATGGGATGTTTTGGTGATTAGAGAAAGATAGATCCATCATTATCATCTCTCATCTCATTCTTGTTCTGTTCCGCTCGTTGAGTGTTGATGTTGTGCATTTTTGGTGTATATTAGGATGAATGATGATGGAATGGCAATGGCAGATGAGATCACATTGGCACATACCACATCATCTCACTCACTGCACTCAGCTGTATCATGCATAGCTTTAGTTTCATTTTTCCCTGTTTTTGATGTTTAGAATGGGATTGAGTTGAGGAAACGGCAGGGGGACATGATGATGAGGATATGTCAGGTTTTATTTTTCGAGGCGACCTGCAGCTATGCTAGCTCTTGTGAGATAAGAAGATTGAGAGAAGCTGTTGTTGGTTGTGGTGAGATGTAGTGTGATTGTAATAAGGTGACTCTCTGAAGCAATATCATCGTGGGCTATATTATACTAACTCGTTCCTGGGATGAATACATCAGACAGGTAGACATAGCAATTTGGTATAGCAGCAAAAGTGCAATCACAATGCAGTGAACACAATACAATTACAATCCTCCTGTCTATTGCCATTGCTCAATGTGAGTGCGAAGAAGGAGAATAATAATATTCATTCTCTCTCTGTATTTATATATACATGTACCGATATTATGTGTATTATGTAGTTATGAATGAATGCTCAGTGGGTGAATTAGTTTGGATGGAACTTGGGATCGTCAACTTCAAGTCATTTGCTAGCTGTCGGAAGCCTGGTGCCAAACTATTATCTAATGTGCCTAGGTAGTTTAGTTTATTAATTGCATAGCTCTTATCTACCTATAGAATAAATAACTAAGTGCTATGTTATAGTGCTTGCTATTAATTTGCCAACTCTATGAATATTAAACGTTGACATTGCGTGGTGTGCACCAACGTGGTCGACGTACTGTAACAGTTGAATCTCTCGTAGTAGACATGAAATCAAATCTCACAAAGTAGACTAGACAAGACAAGTTGATAAAACACTCAAGCCGAGCCGAGGTGTAGAAAATGGTTAAGAGATGAGCGGGACGGCAGAGAGCGTGTAAAATGAAGGAGTGAACTATCTTTACCTACTTCTACTTCACTCTATACGCCAACAACGTTCTCTCTGTGCCTTCTTCAACTTCTTCTCGTTTGTTTCGACTGTCATGTCAATTTCTTAAAGGGAGATCTTGCAAGTGTACTTTGGTGCTGTGTTGAATTGAGCACAAAATACCTGTCTTATCTTGCAGAGATATTAGCGGATTGGATTGGAATGGGGTTGGTTGGATTCCTAAGTCACTTATCTCTCTCTTGTATGGATTTTAGACAGTACTCACTCAGTATCTGTGCATAGTGTCTACACATGTACTTGTCTCTGTACATGTGTGTGTAGATTGTGTTTGGGATTGTGTGTGTACATAAGGGGCAAATGTAAAAAATGTATTAGCTTAGCATTTAGTGTTGAGCAAGTTGCGTAGTAGTGAAGTGTAGTAAGTAGGCAACCCACACTTCACACATCCTAGAGTACAATAGCCAAGCGAGTCAAGTGTACGACAGGTCATCCATTGAATTCATTCATTTAATTTATGCTCCATTCATTACTAGAGACTTGAAAAAGTATTATGTAATAAGTTTTGTTGGGACTGTGTTTGGTGTGACTTGTCGCCTCATTAAACTCTCGTCTGCCCGGATTATTAGCATTGCTATCATGATTGTTGTGCATCCGTCAAAAGCAAAGCAATGCCAAAGCAAAAAAGTATTATTTAACATGATCTCTCTCTCAACTGTGTCTGTATAATAGGTAGTAAGTGTAAGTACTTGACTAGCTTTGTAATAGCAAGGCTAGGGATGGGCACAGAATGGATTTTGTTGATTGGGGCCTTTAGATCTTTGATTTGAATTGCGTTTCGTTGTCAGTTCAGAATTGAATGGGTGTATTGTATTAGAGATGTAATGAAAAAGTGAGAAAAACATTTGGTTGTTAGAGTCAGTACATTATTTGTCCTGCATCCATCCAACTACAAATCACATTCTTCTTCCCTCTGGAGAACAGACACATGCATGCAATTTAAACTGCATCACTCAGAGAATATATTCAAACATTACCACATCGCTCTCTGCTCGTGTACTAATAGGAACAGTTAACAAGGCATTGTGAACGAGTGGACGGGCGGAAAGTACTGAAAATGAAATTGAGGATTTGTTGGCAGAGATAGAAAAAGGAAGTTTGAGTGGGCTGGTAGCGTGTTCAGACGTCAGACAACAAGTTGTTTGATTTTCGCCTGTGAAATTGCATAGATGCTCTTGATTTGTGTTCTAAGTGTAAACCTGTGAACCGGATTTGGTTTAAGTGCACATGAGTGGAGTGTGTGTTCGACGCTAACCATATCCACTCACTAATCCACTTATGTGATCTATGGACTAGCACTTTTTTGTTGCCTAAAGGGAGATTTGGGATTTTTTATCGACGGACATAAAATGTTTTTTGTAATTTTTTGCTGTGTCAAGCAAATTGTATTTCGTTTGGTCTAATTTAAGAATTCAGGTTCTTTATTGCATTTTGCACTGCTGGTGGCTTTTGCGGTGTGCAGAGCAGCATTGAGGATACATTCCACGAATGAACAGTTGTTTTAAAGAACAAATCTCGTTAAGTATTGCTCTTGTTGTCCTGTATGCTCTCCTAAGTGTCACTTCGAAAAGGCAGTGCTCATTTGCATTTTGTTGCATTTCCATTACGATTGAATGGAAGAGTTCAATTTAAATTTTACCAATGCATCCGAATGGTTTTACTGTCCGGATAATGAGGAGGATGAGCATGATGGCAATCACAGAACCTATAATATGGACAATGATGCTGACTTGAATGTAAAAGATGATGAAAAACATGAAGAGTGTGATTTTGTGTACCCATTGCCACTCTCTTTGACTGTTGGAAGAATTATAGAGAAAATGGCTCCAGTTACTACGTTTTGTGCTACACCCCCTACCAGTAATAACAATCAGAGTGTAACACTGAATAATCTTAATCGAACCAAAAGTCTGGACAATCTTAACTTTGCGGAGAAGCGACAACTCATCGCTTCAACTTTGTCTTTGGCTGACATTCTACAACAAGGTGTCTTAAAATGCTATATTTTTATTATTGTTATT
>JAAAYG020051582.1:0-44070 GCA_009936455.2 Tomocerus minor
GGGGCGAGCCCCCCCCACCCCGAAATGCCGAGAAAAAGAGAATAGTTTCGGAAAAATGCTCAAAATTTTCCGGGCTTCGCACGAAGGTAGCTATATTTCATTAATTTTATAAAAGTTTTCGCACAAAGTGCGAATTAGGGGTCGTAAGTACTACAATAAAATATATTTGGTTTCGAGCCCCCTCCGAAATTTATTTCTGCATCCGGCCTTGCTTATAAATCTCATTTAAAGCATGTCATTTTTGCAGATAACTTTGGAATGGATGAAAATACTACATTGATGGTGGGACAGCATTGCGTTCATCGAAATCTGAACAGTTTTTGACTAAAGTATTCAGATTTTGACGGCTCTAGCTTTGCTGTATCGTTTGGGATAATGCATCAAAACGGCGATTCGAGCATGGAATTTTTTCTTGCTAAGCTGTGGCTTTCCATAAGTTGCGATTTTGAGAGGTGCTTTTCAATGCTTAGCAAAATCTCAGCAACGGGATTTGGTGAATTTTGGTGTATTGAATATTGTAAAACGCGGCAAGCCAGTAAAATTGTCATAAACCTACATTTCGGGTTTCTGGACATCATGTATGCATGCATAACATGAAAGCATGTCACATAGCCACATCTCCGGATGACCCAACTCAGTATACGTATCTTCAGATCACTCAGACTCAGACAGAAGCACAAGCATATGCATATGGCCGCGTGTAGTTATTCTATGCATATGGCACTAATTGGCACTCTAAGCACTCTGTGGCCTTATTCTCATCTTGTGTGGCAAAGTTGCGACATCGCAAAACCCTTTCGTAACCGGACGTAACCATGCAAAAACTATTTTTGCTAGCGATTACCCCTTGCGATGGGGATGAGAATATGTCCCCAGCACTTCAGCCGATCTTACAAACACAGACGCAGCATTCAATTTTATTCAATATAGGACATAACAGGGTAGAAAAGCTATATCTCGCTCTTGAATTCACAGGATTACGGCTGGCTCAGTTACTTGCCGCTTTGAATATTGAATTCATAGTAATGTAGAAAACAGTGGAAAGGTCCAGAAGGAGGCAAGACATTATAAGGAGTTGTTGCAGTGTGTTCTTTGGCATTGTAAAAAGTGCTGGCTGTGTTTTGAATCTACAGAGTTTTGCCTGTGTTGTTAAAAACGACAGCGTTTTTTGGAAATAATATTGAAAACTGGAAGCTCAAAAACATAAATTCACATTTGACATTATATCAACGACTGAAGAGGTCCATCAATATTTTCAAGCGTCAACAAGCAGATTGAAGAAATCGAAGATTGCCGTCTTCTTTCATCTGTAAAACAAATTATCGACGTTGACTGGATTTAACGAAGATACCACTGACCATCTGCGAAGAATTGTAATTAACCCATTGACACTCTCACAAATATGAAATAAGTCATAAGATATTTTATTGGATACTCATTGTCAATTGTTGACTGTTAATATTTTATGTCACAGTTTCGTCACTGGTGCACAGCTGAATCCGGAAGAAAAAATCCTAATTTCTATCAGAATTGCAAAGGAGACATCTGAAATTGTTGTGTGGTGTTTTGTAGACAAATTTTCCGTGCCCAAAAAAGTTTTGTAAACAATGGCTGCAGAGGTAACTACTTTATCCCTTCTCTTCTCATACTAATCCTTCATACTCTTTAGATCAGTTATCAATCAGTCTTATCAGTAAGACTAACAATAAGTCGGACACGACTACGGCCGATATTTTATGATCGATAAAATTATCTTCAATTTTTTTCAGGCGAACACATTGAAAGAAAAGGGAAATGCAGCATTAGGGGAAGGAAAGTACACCGAAGCTATCAAGTTTTATACTGAAGCAATTGCATTAGACCCAAAAAATCATGTTCTGTTCAGTAATAGATCCGCTGCTCATGCTAAGAATGATAATTTTGAGGAAGCTCTCAAGGACGCTGAAGAAACCGTGAATATAAAACCAGATTGGGGTAAAAATGTGATTTAAGTAGTTTGGTTCCTGCTTTGATAGCTGAAGTATTTTTTTTAAACTAATTGTATTATATTGTGTACAGGTAAAGGTTATTCCCGTAAAGGTGCTGCTTTGGCCTACTTAAAAAGATGGGACGAAGCAACGGAAACCTATACTAAAGGCTTACAACTTGATCCTAGTAACCCTCAATTAAAGGAAGGGTTGGAAGAATGTAGGGCTGCTCAGGCTCAGTCACAAAACCGATTTACAAACCCATTCGCTGATCCTATGATATATATTAAACTAAAAAATGACCCTCGGACTTCAAAGTGGATGGACGATCCAGAATATCTCAAAATGATATCGGATATCCAAACAAATCCAAAAAGCTTAGGGTATGCAACATAATTTTCGTTTTTATTTCATAATTTGAGCCAATTTGTTTCAGTCATTGTATTGGCTTTGACTTACTACTTAAAATTTATAAGTCAGTAATGCGAGAAGCCACCAAAATTTACAGTTACATGTATTCCTATTAAAAAATAAAAGATTTGTTGCTTGAAAGAAGTAAACATAAATCGATAATATATTAAAGTCTTTGACTAATATTTGCAGAGCGAAATTTAACGATCCAAAAGTAATGACAACTTTAAGTGTTCTTCTTGGGGTGGGTGACATGGGCGATGACATGGAAGTGGATGACTCTCCTCCACCACCTAGACAAAAAACTCCTCCCCCAAAGAAAGAAGAACCCGTTGTTGAACTTCCCCCTGAGAAAAAAGCGGTAAGTTTTGTATGTACCGGACGAGAATAATCAAATTAAAGTTATTTTAAAAAGTTTCAGAAGAGATCCCTTTACTCAATATACTTTAATTTTATATAGAAGAGATTGAGTATTAAATATCTAGTTTCGTAATTAGTTTTTCAACACTGAATCTAAAAACTAAACTCACATTTCATTTTTTATATGGACTAGTAATACATACATTTTTGAAATAAGTGTGTACCTGGCTGGCACAGGCGGGACAAGCATTACGCAATCTATAAAATTGTGTATAAATTACAAAATTCAAATCATAATGATCGATACGTTTTTGCAGGCGTTGAAAGAGAAAGAAGCAGGAAATGCTGCATACAAAACTAAGAACTTTGAAAAGGCACTGGAACATTATGGTGCCGCTCTTAAACATGATCCTACTGATATGACGTATCATAATAACATCGCAGCAGTGTATTTCGAGCAAAAGAAATTTGAAGATTGTATTAAGGAATGTCACGATGCTATTGAACTTGGTCGTGAGAATCGGGCCGATTTCAAGCTAATTGCGAAAGCATTCACCCGTATTGCTAATGCGTACAGAAAGTTAGGAGACTACCAAAACGCAAAAATATTCTATGAAAAGTCATTAAGTGAACACCGTACTCCAGAAACACGAGCATTATTGGCAGAAGCCGAAAAATTAATTAAGGAGGCTGAAAAGAAAGCCTATGTTGACCCAGAAAAAGCTGAGGAGGAAAAAGAAAAAGGAAATGAATTATTCAAGAAAGGTAATAGAGAATTAGAAAACTATAAATTATAGGGATTATAATAAATATTGCCTGATTCTTACTGGTCATTTTTATTAACTTGCAATAATATTATATGTCTGTAGGAGATTTTGCCACTGCCATGAAGCATTATAGTGAGGCAATAGCACGTAACCCAGAAGATCCAAGACTGTACAGTAACCGAGCTGCTTGCTACACAAAGCTGGCTGCTTTTGATTTGGGATTGAAGGATTGTGACAAGTGTCTGGAATTAGACGAAAAATTCAGTAAGCTTATTATTTTACCTTCTAGATAAAAAGACTAAATTACAGTTATGACTGACAATGAAAGATTATTTTATTGTAAAACTGGTAGGATAGAATTTTAATATTCAGCAGTGTTATATTTCTACAAAATTAATATTAATTTCGGAGAAATTTAATACCTGCATAATTTTCTACGTAGAAAGAAAATATATATATACATATTATATTATTAATATTATAGAACCAGTAAGATTTATGGTTTTGTTTTGAATGTAATGCTTGGAATTTTTATTTTAGTTAAAGGATGGATAAGGAAAGGCAAGATCTTGCAAGTAATGCAGGACCCTGGGAAGGCCATGACTGCGTACCAGAAGGCTCTTGAGCTTGATCCCAATAATACTGAAGCTTCTGAAGGCTATCAAGCAACCATGGCGGCCGTTCATTCCAATCCTGAAGAAATGAGAAAACGAGCAATGGGTGACCCAGAAGTTCAACAAATTCTGCGTGACCCTGCTATGCGCATCATTCTGGAGCAAATGCAGAGTGACCCCCGTGCTCTTCAAGAGTAAGCTCATTTGAATTTTGGAATAGGGCCATTCATTTGTCGTATGGCAATATAAAAGTAATTCATATCCTGATAATAAATTAATCTGTCCCATTTCTTGTTTCAGACATTTGAAAAATCCTGAAGTTGCTACTAAAATTCAGAAACTCTTAGACAGCGGTCTCATTGCCATCCGCTAGTTGAGAATAATTCCGTGATTGATGAATTACTTGTGAATACGGGATGACTGTATATCAACTAATCGACATAGTGACATGCGGAACAAACCTTACCCACCTGGGTATATAGCTTAAAGCTTCATCAATATTTCTCCAACTATAAAGACTTACAATTTACTTTAAACTGTGCGACAGCCTTATATATCCCTTTAATAGTTTTATAAGCGGGTGTACTATTAGAAGATAATTGTAACTAGGTTATTTGTAATGTTTTCGTTGCAAATTTCAACTTTTCTGCATTTTCTCAATTGGATCCTCGACAGTAGCAATTCAAATTTTGTATGTCAATATAATTTTCCACCAGTGGTACCTTATACATATAATTAATTATTTTCTTTTGCTCTGATTGGTTGTTTGGTTGGATTTTAAGTTGCATTTATTTAGCTAGAATTTAGATTGTAAAATCAATAAATAATCTGTACCTCTAATACGACTTAGTTCTGTCTGTGTCGTCAATTTTCATTAAGAATTAGGTAGTCACTACAACTACAGTCTTCAGTTTGAAACTATTCCATACGTTTACGAATCATATTTTAACTATTGTTGTAATAAATTATAGTTACGATTACGAGTAATGTTTATTTGCCAGTTTCATTAAGAATATGCTTAGATTTGATTTTAGAAATGTTTATTGGTTTCATGTCCAAGTGCAACAACACGCTGTTGTAGCTTGACATTGTCATGTCTATGCTCTAAAAGGGCTTTTCTAATTGGAATTCTTGATCTCCAAACTCTGATTTATGTTTATGAGTAAGTTGTGTAAGTATCAATCATGTGAAATGTGCTGTTTTGATTTAATTTGATTATTGTCTGAACTGGACTACTGCACAAATATACTATCTAAAATCCTAACTTGTCAAAGCGTTGGCAAAGGAGAGCTATATATTGTAAATTAAGTTGGAGAGATGGAATAAGAAATCATTATTCTAAGCTAAGCCTTTCTTAAATGAAATTAGAATTTACCTATCTCTGTTAAAAATAGTAAAATAATATACAGCTCAACCAATGATAAATAAAATGTAGTTATTGGGAGCTTCTTGTGTAAACTTAAATGCCTTCCTCTGCCTTTAATCGTATATTATTTAGTTATTGTCATGCATCTGTAGTAATCACAACGCAACATGGTATTAAACAGTTCCTGTGTATCTCTAGCTGGATTATTGTGTTAAAAAATTTCGTTGTCACCTGTCGGAGTCGGAATATCAGTTGAGTTGATCGCTCCAATTTTAAGCTTTGTTTGACTTTTGTGGGTTGAGATCTTATTCTATAATTAGGCATAGGGTGATTGAATAGACTAATACCTCAAGTCACATATATCTAGTACTTATAAAGCAATACGATTCAAAAATTGTCCTGAAATAAGTCGCATGAAACAAATTGAAAAATTAATTTACAAAGTAAATAAGATTCTATTGAAAGTCACCTATTTTTTCTTTTGTTGCTTTCTCCTTGCAATGCTCACGCAGACGTTGCACATAATATAACTTTCTCTATGTGAAAGATGCTTTCTCCGATATGATATAATGAAATAGTGACCAAATAATTACCTAATTGCATTAATTACATTATATTATTAATATATTGCATAGCGATGATTTATTAGTGGTCAACTTGGTTTCTGTTCTGGTCACCGTGGAACGTCTAGCGTCCAATAGCTTCCAGGTAATACAGTAAAATTATTGCAGAGGAAAGTGTACTTTCATGGAATGGAGAAACTGATCTTCCGCTTTCCATGCAGGAGGGCATAATAATGATACTCTGAGCAGTTTGCGCATCAAATCCCTTCTCAAAATTGATTTGAATTTAGCGCATCTACAAAGTCATGTGGGATACACACAAAATTGGGCAGAGTACAGACAGATCGAGACCGAAGAGGTACGGTACAAAACATCATACGGAGATACAGGCTAGGCTGACTGACGTGGATTTGCCTGATCTTTATTTACTTGCATTCACTTGTCAGGTTGTCATTTTCATATGTCCCACAAAGCTGTCTATTCTTTCTGATTTTGACCGGAAGAAATCATAGCTAGTGTCAGTGTGACCTTTGACCTAAATTGGTACGTCGGATTGGTAATTTTTTAAAAAATATTCTATGAAACTTATTGCTGGTACCATTCTGTCACCGATTCACTCATCGTTGATCTTAATCATTCACTATTAAAAATATTTACTGCTTACTTTACTTTACTACCCACTTTTAGTGTTTTGCGTCAGCTGGAATCTGAAGAAATCCAGTCTTATCAATTTTAGTGTGCTAGAGATTCATCTGTAACAATGAATTTTAAGCGAGAAAAGAAAGAAGAAGAGGAAGGTAAGCGTAAGAGTAAGAAATGCCAATAATTTTATGTAACATTTTAATTTTCGTATTTGTATTATTTTGAACTTTAATTTGAAGGGACAAACAATAAGAATAAACATTGCCTATAATTGTTGTATCTTACTGTGATAATGTACAATATTTCATTTGTCAATGTAGCGGGGTCAAATCCTTACCAATCCCTTGAGAAAACAACGGTTCTTCAAGAAGCCAGGGCTTTTAATGACACTCTCCTCAATCCAAGAAAATGTACGCTAATTCTATCCAAGATTCTGTACTTACTTAATCAAGGAGAAGTTTTCGGAACAACAGAAGCTACTGAAACTTTCTTTGCGATGACAAAGCTTTTCCAATCAAAAGATCCAGTTTTGCGCCGTATGGTCTACTTGGGAATCAAGGAGCTAAGTCACATAGCTGAAGATGTCATCATTGTAACATCCAGTTTGACCAAAGATATGACCGGGAAAGAGGACCTTTATCGGGGAGCTGCTATTCGGGCCCTGTGCACTATAACGGACGTAAACACAATGTTTTATGCACTGACATACCTAAATACAGAATTAATAACTTAATAAGGCCATGTAAACTAAAGATCTTGCCTAAAACATAATTCAATTATTTTAAACAGGCTTCCATGCTTCAAGCTCTGGAAAGGTATTTGAAACAAGCCATCGTGGACAAGTTACCAGCCGTTAGCAGTGCAGCGCTGGTGAGGGCGTACCATTTAACATCGGGAAGTGGCGAACTTGTCAAGAGATGGGTTTCAGAGGCTCAAGAAGCCATCAATTCAGAAAAGTAATAATCTGAAAATAAACCCCACTTTTATTAATGTCTTACTTATGCAATTATTATTTAGGACTAAGCTAATGCTATGTGCGAAGTAACTAAAAAACAAATTGTTTGATTTGCAGTGTCATGGTCCAGTATCATGCTTTGGGCGTTCTTTACCATATTCGAAAAGCTGATCGCCTGGCGGTGACCAAATTGGTATCAAAGTTAACGAAATCACATATGAAGTCTCCTTTTGCTGTTTCATTGTTGGTAAGTATTCCTAGTACCTTTTCTTTCCATGGAAGTGTATATGATTTTGTTGCGTTTGTAGAATTTACAATAAAATTGTATGTTTCGAATTTTAAATAACTTGATAATTACTCTATAGATTCGTATTGCGGCCAAACTTGTGGATGAGGAAGACAATCCAGCAGATTCTCCGTTTTTTGATTTTCTTGAAGCATGTCTCCGACACAAAGCGGAACTGGTTATTTTTGAAGCTGCGCATGCAATTATTAATTTGAAAAAAATCACTCCGAGGGAAATCAATCCTGCTGTTAGTGTCCTTCAACTGTTTTGCTCAAGTCCAAAACCAGCTCTCCGTTTTGCTGCTGTTCGGACTTTGAATAAGGTATGGCAGCGAATGACAGGAATCCAGTTTTTTTCAGTTTACCAATATAGTTTGGGATATAATTATTTTTTTGAAACTAAATGCGGATTTTTGTGTAACTAATTTACACAGGTGGCTATTAGTCATCCTACGTCTGTGACAAACTGCAATGTTGATTTGGAGAATTTAATTACGGATTCCAATCGCTCCATCGCCACATTAGCTATAACTACTCTATTAAAAACGGGCGCTGAATCTTCCATCGACCGTTTAATGAAACAAATCGCGTCATTTGTTTCCGAAATCTCCGACGAATTTAAAGTTGTTGTAGTGCAAGCGATAAAATCCCTTTGCCTGAAATTCCCTCGGAAGCATTCTACTCTTATGTCCTTTTTGTCGGCACTGTTAAGAGATGAGGGAGGTTTGGACTATAAAGCTGCTATTGCTGATACTATTATTACTATCATCGAGGAAAATCCAGATGCCAAAGAGACTGGTATTAAATAATTAATAAATTGTTCGTAGTACGGATTGCTGTTTAGAGTTGAGTTGCTAATTATTGTTGTTTTTTGTGTCTAGGATTATCACACCTTTGTGAATTCATTGAAGATTGTGAGCACACAAGCTTAGCAGTCCGAATTCTTAATTTGCTTGGAAAGGAAGGGCCTAAAACAAAACAGCCTTCGAAATACATCCGCTATATTTATAATAGAGTGATTTTGGAGCAGGCACCTGTACGAGCCGCAGCCGTTTCAGCTCTTGCTCAGTTTGCCGCATTTTGTCCCACTTTGCTTCCAAATATCCTGGTCTTGCTAATGCGCTGTCAAATGGACTCTGATGATGAAGTCAGGGATCGTGCTACACTTTACTACAAACTCTTATCAACCGATGACCGTTCGTTAAGCAATCAGTACATTTTGAACACCTTACAGGTGCGTTAAGCACACTTTACGCCAATTTTGTAGCCGTCTGCATCAGAATAATTTTTATTTACATTCTCAATTATATTATTCATGACAGTCTTCAGTTGTTGCGTTGGAAAAGGCTCTCGCTGGCTACATTCAAGGCCCGACAGATATTCCTTTTGATATAAAATCAGTACCTTTGGCTACTGCTACGTCCGAAGAGAGCAAAGCTAAATCCACTGGCGGAGTTTTTAAAAGTGCACCTGTGGAGCCGAAGAAAATTATTCAGAAAGAAGTGTCGTTTGCAGATGAGTTGATTAAACTACCAGAACTTTCTCGCCTTCCACTGGGTGGATTATTCAAAACCTGTGACAAGATACAGCTTACGGAATCCGAGACGGAATACGTTGTCACATGTGTCAAACATGTTTTCAGCCGGCATTTCGTTTTGCAAGTAAGTAAAATACATAGTATAAAAATGTAAATTAGCAATTTAACTATTAAAACAATTGATACAATTACAATAATGCAAAACTTTTTGGGAATTCATTGGAGACAAATTGATTTGTTGTAAAGGTTATGATACAATTTTTTCAATTTAACAGTTTAACGTGCAAAACACATTGCCTGATCAATTGTTGGAGAATGTTCGGATTCATCTAGATTTACCTGAAGGATTTAGACAATTGGCTGAAATTAGCATTCCTAAATTACCTTATGGATCCCCAGCCATTGCTTACGCTGTTGTTGAATGGCCCGAAGATTTAGAGTCAGCTACATCAGGCACAATAGGAGGAACTCTTAAGTTCATTGTCAAAGATTGCGACCCTGATACAGGATTGCCTGATTCAGACGAGGGTTATGATGATGAATATGTCGTGAGTTTAAAATTGCATATAGAGTGAAATGGATCTAGAATTTTAAGCAATTAAAACTTGATGCAATTAAGGAATAATAATTATTTGCAAATTTTAGCTGGAAGATGTAGATGTGAATCTAAGCGATCACATAGTTGGCGTGTCGAGACCCAATTTCGGAGCATCATGGGATGAGCTGGAAATGGAACGCGAAGAAACTTTCGCTTTATCTAATGCTAATACTATTCCTGAAGCAGTGAAGAATATCATCAATTTCTTAGGAATGCAGCCGTGTGATAGGAGCGACAGAGTGCCTGAAGGGAAAAGTAGTCATTCCGTGGCTTTAGCAGGTTCGACTCATTGCTAAAATAGTGAAACGACGGAAAATATTCCATTCATTTAAATAATATTCCCTTCATTTGCATTTTAGGTGTGTTTCGTGGCAATGTAGAAGTTCTTGCTCGAGCCAAGTTGGTCTTATCCGATGGAGTTAACCTTCAACTGACTGTTCGCTCAACTGATGACACTATTGCAGACCTTATTACATCTTCTGTGGGTTAACAAAGTACACCATATTATATAATCACTACGTAATGTTACTGCATCGTGGAGTGGATTTTCTCTAATTGTTCGTAGATGTAATGTTACAGCAATCATTTATAAAAATCCTATCATCATCTACTATTTATTAGCAATGTAAATTCCTTTGCAATCGTTTTCAGTTTCGTAAACTTTGTTTTTCTAAACTGTTACTTTTTTGTTCTTTTGGTAAATATACGAATTGTATAGTAGCTTTAGTTATCAGAGGGCCGTTAACTGTAAGTACTAACCTAGACAGGTATCTTTCTGAAATAGAATAAACTAAAGACCTGTATGAATTAAAAACTTGTCTTGCATTATGCATGCATTATTAAAGTCAATTATTCATTTATTCAATAGGCCATAAATATGTTTAGTAGGCGTGTGCCTCAAGGAAACTTGAAACAATTTACCACATGCATTCATTCAATCCCCGAAACTGAATTTACTTTCCTAACAAGTAGAATTTAATACTAGTTAAAGAAATCACACACGCACAAGCAACATTAGATTATCAGCTTAGGTATGCACACTGCTAATTATTGCATGAGAGATGAGAAATAAGTAACTTTCACACACTGTTCATTTCACTATTCCAAAATTACTGTTTTTATTTAGGTATTTATATTTGTCATTTTGCTCAGATTATCTTCAGCTCATTCTACAGAAAAATATTTTTGAGTGTATAGTTTAGTTAAACAGTAGATTAGTGATTTAGAGTAAGTTACATTGTTACATTATAATTTCTCATCGGTATTTTTCTTTCGATTAGCCTTATCCGTTTCACAAAAGTACATTTAGAATAATTTTTATTGGTTAATTAAGGTCCACCATAATATAGTAGTATTCTATTTTAGTATTTATAGAAAATACTTCGCCTTCTCATCAGACAATTATTTAAAACTCAGATTAAAATGCATATAATCGGCATAGAAGGAATTGATACATCATTAGAGACTACTACAAACTACAAAAATGAATGCGCTTGCTATTATGCATGTAGTAAATAGTAGTAATACGTAGGAAAGAATACCATTAATTAAACAGTACATGTCTGTACATAGAAAATACAAAAAAGGTAGAATTCGTGTGTTAAAGTCAGCATAGAGCATAGCTTGATACATAAGTCAAGTCAGTACATGATAGTGGGAATATAATATTTCAGCTCACTTGAACAAGCAGTACTATTGCTATTTATCATAATACAAATTCTATAAAAATTACACCACTGCACTGGGATTTGTTGTCTGAACTTGTATTGCTAAGTAAGTTAAGTGTCTAGTGCGCTCACCTTCCTTCTCGGCACACAATAGCTAATAGTAATACTATGCAGAACAATAAAATGTAAGTATAGAAAACACAAATGGCAATTTGAACAAAAATGTCAGTTTTACAGTTCGGTGATGTATTAATACTAAAATAAATCAAGTTACAAAATACACACATGCAAATCCTTTCTTCAATAAAATGACAATAGTTCAAGCACCCTTTACATTTTTTCCGAACTCCTAAAAGCGAACCGTGCAAAAAAATCCCTACTTAAATCCCACAGAAAGTTGGAAGACATTTTTAAACTGACACCAGCCCTACACCTGATAACAGCAATTCAACCTGACACAATCTATTATACATACATTACTAACAACTACTTTAACTCGACTTGACCGTCAGCTATCGTAAAAAACAACCTATTTACACAGTCTAACTTAAAAATAATTTCAAGAGGTAGTACGCAAGCATGCATTATAACAAAAGAGAACTTAACTAGATACAACTATTGGAACATCAACATACTTACAAAGTTACAAAAGAAATAAATACAGGTAGTATACAATGAAAATACTGTTAAACCAAACGCCAAGGGTTTGAATTTGTTTTCATGATTGTGTACATTAAAAAATTACATTCTTCCACAGTACTACTTACTGTTAAGATTTAAAAAAAAAGCATTAGGGTCCTTCTGCTCTCTGAAAATATTAGATAATTGAACAATATTATTGGTTTGCAAGTAACGTCTTCAAAAAAGGGGAAAATCTACTATTATTGCTCTTTGTAATTGTACTTTTTTGTAGTAGGTTTAGTTATGCGTCTTTTAAGGATATGCATATATTATTTACGTTCTAGAACTACCTAAAAATTAACTTGTTAGTTAACCATAATATAAGTTACAATAAGCTACTGCTAAATAAATAGTTATTCAAGATTACGTACAAATGCAAACAAACTTGTGAAAAGTTAAATTATTAAACATTGCTTAAAGTAGTGAGACGATGAGTTAAAAGTTTATAAAAAAACTAAATATTATTGATCATTGGGTGATGAAGATGAAGAGTGGTCAACGGTATTTAAAAGCCACTCTTTGAACTTATTAAATTGATGCTGAGTGGAACTGGATTCCTGCTGAAGTCGTCTATTCTCTTGTTGAAGGTTGGCTACTTTCGCAGCCAGCACTTGTTTGCTGTGTTGCTCCTTTCTAAGCTCTGCTTCCAACTGGGATACTCGGGCTTCAAGGTTGAATACGTTTTCAATAGGCATCTCGTCCCTATTATAACCAATAAAAATATGCATCAGCTACGTTGAGAAAAAATATCTAAAGATGATATCTAAATACATTTATAAAAAGGTTTGTTTGTATACTTACTCAACTTTCAGATCATCAATCCAAGGGAGACTATGGGGAGAGGAGCTATTACTATTGCTAAGACTGCTACAACTAGCACTTCCACTGGAATTGGTGGCAATGGAAGACGACGGCAATGGAACTGATTGTGGATGTTGAGGAAGAGATTTTGTACTTTGATTTCCAACAATTTTAGTTGAAGGGGACGAAGAATTAGAAATAGTAGAACTAGTGGAACAATTTTGATCCGCCTCTATATCACAGCATTGAAGGGCTTTTGTAGCCGTATCAACTAACGAAGGCCAATCCACATCTGAAGAAATGTTATTTGTAATTGGAGGATTGCTCATTGATTCGGTCACTTCATTTTTCTCGACTGAAGGGCCTGTCGGGCGTCTTAGAGCACTACTTGCATACGCAGTCGAAAGAAGGCCTGCTCTTGCAGACGGCGTAGACGCCTCGCTACCACAGCTTACTGGACGAATTTTTAGAGCAGCTGTTAGTCCATTGTTTCCGGGAAGAGGGCCTGAGCTATTCGGACGGTGGCCCAAGAAAACAGGACTACTGCTATTATTATTTGTACTATTTGAAGATTCTTCCAACTCTTTCGTTGAAACATAATCCGGATTTATAAGCTTCAGAAGGTCCTCTTGCAGAGTGCTGTTTCGGTTCAACCTTGGCGTTGACCCATTTGTATGACGAAGTTTAACTTCTGTCGAAGGAGTCTTTGGACTCGAATTGTTAGAATAACGGCTATTCAGAGATGCAGATCTTCCCTTCCCATTAACCGCATGTGAAGAATCATCTATAGTCAAAACAAAGCATAAATCTCTGAGACAAGATTCAATACATCATCTCTCGGTTCATAATAAAATATTTGTAACAGAAATCGTCGAGACCAGAGTGATTATTAGGTTCTCGCTTCATTGCGCTTTTCACCAACCTTCTGAACAGGAGATTTCCCCAGTTATGCTATCCGGTGGAGCGGACAATCTAGACGATCTCTCTGCTTCAACTCTTTCAGATCGTTCACGCTCTCGCTCCCGATGCTTATCTAAATACGCAGATTTTAACGCTGCAAGTCTTTCATTTTTCATTGCATTCACATCCTACAAAGAATCATTACTGGTGTTAGTGTGCATATTCCATAAAAATTATTAATAATGGTAATTAAAGTTATATAATTGGTGAGCAATTACTTTGTTCATTACACCATTGCCCACAAGATGCTCAGAAGAGTGACTATGAGTCAATGGAAAATCGGTTAAGTAGGTAACCTTTCCTTTCACCGTGTTTTCAAGCAAGGGTGATGCATAAGCCGTGTTTCCCGCGTTCCTGCTCGATAAATAAGCACTTCCACCACCCCCACCCAGACCCAGACTACTATGATCTCTTTGAAGTATCATTTTCCCATTGGGAGAACTTGCCACTTTCACTGCTCCGTAATTGTCTCCGATCCCACTCCCAACTGTGGCAGAACTCGGGAAGGCTCTCAATTGAGGTTGGTGTAGTCCGTACGTATTTTTCAAGTGCAGAGCATCATGACTCCGACTCGGCGTCAATTTGCTATGAAATGAGCCATGGTGTGGATTATTTCTTTGGAAAAATTCTCGTTTTGCAGTGAAAGATTTGTCTCCGGTCCTAGGAGTGCTAATTTTGGACATTCCATTCATATTTCCATTATTAATCACCGGAGAGGAAATATATAAATTCCCGTTTTTACTGTCCATGTAGTTAGAATTGTTATTATTGTTGTTAGTATTTGTCATTCCGTTCAGAGTAGGATTATTTGACATTGTGATCACTCTTCCCTTCGCCGGAGCAGCGGGAGATGATTGTATTGCATTATTGTTCACATTCCTAGCAGGAATCGGTGGCGGCGAATGATTTGTGCCGTTGTCGCCAGTATTTCCTCTAATATTCCCGTTGCTCTCCATATTTTCGGTGAGATCATACCAACGATCATCTGCAGATGACATACCGCTCGACGAACTCGTTAGAGTCTCTCCCTGTTTAACACACAAGTCAGTCTTCAATCAGTAATAGTAAATAATGTCATTTTCTCCAAGCACTTAAACCAATTTATACTTCATAAAATTATAATTACAACTATAAGAAACGCATTTAATAGAGCCATGATACGACTTCACTCATTGTACCATCCAACATATAATAACAATAACATATTATTCAGGAAGGAGACAACAAACGATTATTATTCCCTTGTTCTCGATAAAACTGCCTACACACTCTTCTGTAAAAAAAATAAACGCAAAAAGCTTGTTTACCACAATGTACAGGAAAAGGGAAAAGTCACATCGTAATTAATAATGACATGACGGCACATTGTTGCAGATTGCTACTACTATTTACTGCATATACTATTACAATGCTCCGGAATTCATTTATTTTATGTTTATCCTGTGACATAACAAATCTATTAGCAGGAAAATTTTGCAATCCTCACCGCTCATCCTCCTCCTCCTCCTAGCTATACTAGGTATACAGTAAATAATATTCCAAGAAACTTAGGTTCCCATTCATACTTTTTCCCACATGCAACTTTTCGCAAACCTAGTGTACTGTAAATTTTAAACATGTCACTTCTATTTATAGAATGTGCACGTCGGCGGCGATGAGAAGTGGAGGTCTAAAGCCTACACGCTACTAAACTAGGTACCTATAATATTATAATGAATACAGAGATTTCCACAATCATCATTTGCATACTGCACAGACAGAGACACTCACAATACAGAATTAATTCTACCATTACAAGTTTCATAGGAATTAATTTCAAATGCAGGCGTACATAAATGTTTTACACAATTATGTCCCTCTTTGGCTGCGCATTATAAAAAGTTTATGGATTTCATTGAATATATTATATCTGCATGTGATTCTTATCTTACTACAAAAAGAACCTTTTTATAAGATTTACGCAATAACAGCACAAACTTTTAAGAATGAGGCAAAAACACTACCTAACTATAATATTTTGCAATTACACTACAATATCATCTACTAACATACTATCTTCGCAAAAGTATACCTTAAAATTCGAGAATGGTACATAATACAAGAATTTTCTAAGACTGAGTAGTCACAGTCATAGTCAACAACTAACTCTCAAGCTAACAATACGTAATTGAACCCAAAGAGTGCAATTTTTAAATCATAGCATGACTTAATATCTTCATATTATTATTACTGCTTTTCTGACAAGAAAGTATCTTCCTTGCCTGTGAAACTGGTATTTGTTGTTGCAAACAAAAGGAGGCTTATTCATATGTACAACGACTACACAAAAGGAAATAATAACATTGTTATCAAAAAATAGCGTAAAGTTTTCAGAGACAAGATACTATAGATAGATAGACTGTGCTCCTGACATTAAACGTCATCACGCTGAGAAATACTTCTCAAAGGAAATTGTATGTTTGTAGTTAGGATAGGAGTTAGTTGGATGGTCTCCTTTGGTCTTGCAGAAAAGAACTTGAGAGTTGAGAGAGAGAGCCTCCCATACTCCCATCTTAATTTCACGTCTCTCCCTATACTCATTACTCCTTCTGCACACAAATTGAATATGAAATGAACTATTCTTCTTCCAACTCCTACTATTTACTATGCCATTGTGCTTATCAGCCAGCCTTATAATTTCAATTCAGTTATGAACATTAACCATATTACTCAGAGATACGCTCCATGTCTACATTTAACAGTATACTATGGACTGGTTATGGTTTGATTGTCCTCCTGTAATGTAATAGTGGCTTTATTATCCTTATTATTACCAGCACAGGCCAATCACTATATACACAGCCAGAACATTACAGGTATATCGTGACAACAAAGTGAAGGACAAAAAAGTGGGAAGTTTTCGCACAGAATTCTCATGTCACTAAACTTGGTCGGCTTGCTCCATCAACATCGACAACAAAAATCCTTCACTTTGTAAAATTACAGTACAGCATTACACACACTCACACACACACTCTCATAAAGCTATATCTATCTATGCCCATGATTGGAATGAACTACATTGTAGGCTACAAGGCAGCTAGACGATCCTATTAAACGGTACCTCCTATCTATCCTAACCTATAGCAGCCAAACAAAAAGACAACACATTTAGTCATCCTATCCTAAATGCTAATATACAATCGCCAAAATCAGATAAGAAACCTCATTTTCCCATGCAAATTCTAATTACACACCAAAATCAAGATGCACTTGAGCATTCGTTAAAGAACAGACCACTCAGTCACACTCACAACAACCCTAGTCTTCCTTCATACACTCTGCATTATTACAATATCTAATCTCTTGTAAACTGTATAAGAAGATTTCATGAATCAACAACAGGATGGGTGGATCGTACTTTGCTACGCTAGCTATGTTACAATAACTCAACTCAAGCTAATCCCAATAACTACGAAAAATTACGATTACAGCTAATTGTAATTTGCAATCAAGCAGAAATTGCGTGGAAGAAATTGTGAGTGAATCTCTATAAAATCAGTTCCAATTCTGATCCAAACTTTCAAACTCAAGAGAACAATACCTATTTCCCATCTACCTACCGTCATACCAATCTATTCACTCCTTCTGTTCATTAAAAGCATTTTTAGTGTCATAGATTACAATTATTCGTCCACTAAAATACATTAAATATTTATAGCTTTCAGATAAAAAATACAACTACGACAATCTTTGAAAACACTAAATATAGACATATCAAAATTCATAAGAAATATGCTATCCTTACTATTCTATAGAAAATTGCTGGGCGTTTTTAAAAAGTGGACTAACAAAATTAGGTAATCCCCAATGATGAAATGATGGGAACCTGAGTCGAGTCGTAGGGAAAAACATTTTAAGGGACTTTGAATGTTTCAAAATTACTAACGTTTTAATCCTCTAATAAAAACAAAAATTAAACTGTCTAGTATACACGACTCCTTAATCCTTCTATTTCACACAATTTGAAAATTGTAACTTTGTTCTGCAACTAATTGCACAGTCATTAGCACATAGGGTAAATGCATTAGCTCATAATGTAACTCAAAAAATTATAAAACTTAGTGAACATTTTCCCAAGTCAGAAATAGTCTCATGTGTAGTGGTGTAAGTTATAGCATAGCAAAAGGTTGTTTGTTACATGTTTTGTTATCAAGAGACAGAAATTCAGAGAGGTATTGCATAGGGGAATCTAAAAACTCGAAACCATAATACAATTTGTATTTATTCAACAGAGTTAACACAGTGCAGCTAGATTTGATATGAGCGCAATTATTACCTCATGTTGAGGCGGAAAGTGGGGGTCACTGGCACTGGAAAAAGATTTGCTCGAGCTTCCAGTTCCGTAGCCCGAACTGTTGCTTGAACGAGGCGGTGAGAAACTGCGTGGCTCATACCTAATAAAAAAAGATACCAATTATTAATCAAAACCTCATAATAAATGTTCTATACATCCTCACTATTGCTGTTTACATAGACCTTAATTTCATGAGCTTCAAATAAATCACGAAAGTCGAAAAGTACAACAATTTCCCAATTTAATTTTCATGCCCTCGGCGAGCCCGTGATTATCATAAAGAGCGTACAACTTTCAGGTATAATGAAATTATATTTGATGGTTATGTCTAAGGTAATAAGAATCCACGACCAACAATCTTCAAGATGTCACAATATTATCGCATAGAAAAAACATGAAAAATAACTGCGCTATGGTTTATGTAAAGTAAACAATAATGTTAATTAAAAAGGAAATCACTAAACTATCTAGTAAGACAGTACACAAAGGGTTCACTCAATTCATTTAAGATTAGTACGATTCATTAACATGTAATAGTATTTTCATAAATTATCATTCTCCTATAAACTTTAAAAATGGGATAATATTATGCATTTCGCTGCATGAACTAATCAATAAAAATCGTAATGACGGAAAAACAAAGCTTGCCTCGTAATTACGCATAATTTTCCGCACGATAATACAGATATCAGTAATTGATGGCTAATCTGACAGACTATCTAAGTAGAGGGGTTGCTGATCATTGTCTATAATGAAAGCTAGCGCAAGTGAGAGTAACTTTATTTTCAACTGAACTCACCTCTTACGATGATGGCCATGACCACCAGAAACAGAAACAGGTTGCTGCTGCTGTACTTGTTGGGGGACGCTATTAGCGTTTACATTGTTTGCCGTCTTGAATTGAGGATGAATGAGTGACGGAGGCTCATCCTCCGTCCTGCCGTTTAAATTTAAATTCTCGTATTCTCCTTCTACATCCATCGTGTAAATGCAATGCTTCGCATCACAACCTCTACTCAATCCAAACCAAACAAAAATAGATATACATTACACAATCAAATAAAAATTAAAAAACAACCTTGTCTATTTATTTATAATTGTAGCCTGATTTCTTCTAAGTGTACCTCCTAAGCGGATATTGACTGATTATTTACAACGGAATAGCATGTCTGAGATTGTGAACATCTGGGAGACAAATATGAAATGTTATATTATAAGAAGACGGGATCACTACATGCATGCGTGAATAATATTAAAGGGAATCCTGTTAAATGTGAGACAGACACTCACCTTCTGGGCGTTCCATCCGGCAGCGGAAGCACCACCATTACAACAACAGTATTAGAGGTCTTGAGGAAATCTATCATCTGATCTTGTGTTAAAGTTGCTACTGCTACTTTACAAATCTATACATGTAACAAATGAAACAAAAGCGGGCAATGGTTATTAAGGGAAACGAAAAAAAACACGACGCATGCATCTCAGTTTCATCTGAATCTATTGAACCGAAGAAAAGAGGTGAAATCAAAGCTGAAATCATAATAAGGAATTAAGTAAACTAGGCTGTCTCACTTCCACTAGACGAGATCCTTGTTTTAATCCAGCCTTAGCAGCAAAACCACAAAGTTCGACCTCTGTTACTACTCCATCTTGCTGAACATGAAATCCCAACTGGCCAATGTCGTTTCTTCTCAATATGAACTCTTGCGTTTCGCATCCTTTGCTAACAGCCTCGAGACGATTTACAATTTCGAGCAGTTCGTCGTTGTCGCCTGCGTTAGCAGGTTCTTTACTATGGACAGTCACACATTCTCCTTGATGGTAGTAAATCCTCAAGCTAGTCAATTCAATAAAGTCATTTGTAATTCAAATACAATACCAAAAGAGTTGAGGAAAAACCCATAAATCTGTCTCGGGAAAATTTCTCATCTACCTAATCCCTGTAAATTTATTTATATTTGTATTATTACACACTCACCTATTGCACATGGAAGTGTTCCATCCCAAAACTGAAGAGCATGGGATAGCGAAGACAGGTTCTCGAGATGTAGCATCTATAATCACAATACTATCTAAGGAGATGGCCAGATAAGCATCCAATCTGGAGTCCATAGAGTTATCGTCGAGGTACACGGCCCAAGACAAAGCACCTCGTATTCCAGCATCAGCATTAAATTTCGGCTTTGTCAGCTCTTTTTTCTTGTTTCCGAAAGGTATTGCTAATCGAAAATATTCATCATCAGTTCTCTGCATCCAACCCCGCTTTTCACTCTCCATAAAATAAATTATATCTCCTTTTACTTATTTGCTACTGCTACTTACAAAATTTTGGCCTCGGATCAATGGAAGTGTTTGAACTATAGCTGGACACCAAATCCTTCAGATATTCCTGTCTTGTTCTTGTCGCCATTGTTGTGAATTTCTCAGATCGGTACGTCGCGTTCTCCGCGTTAATCACTGTCAATTACAAATAGTAAGATAAATAGGCAACAATGAACCAAACAACTTATCATTGCAAGAATTCCTAAATCCTCAAATTTAAGTCTCCCCAAGAATTTCTTTAAAAAAGTTAATTACGTGTAGAAATGCTTACACAAAAAAGATAAAACTTTAATGCACATCTATACAAGCCCTATGTTACATGTATCATGTATAAAATACAACAAAAGCTACATGCAAGTGTGAAAAGAATGCAACAATAATTTTACAACTAATCTTGGAAATAAGGATTTGCATCAACTCCTAATAGTTGTCGTTGTGAATATGTAATGAGAAATCATGACACATAATAAAAGCTACCGAGATTTATAAATGCATGGAATTGCAAATTGCAACTTCCTATAAGACGTTAAGAAGAAAGAAATACACATAAAAATTCCAACAATGAGCCATCAATTACCTTTAGCCAGGAGGAAATCAACGAATTCCTTGCTTCTTGGGAATTTTCCACCTTCAGGGATGGCTGGGCCAAACAAAGGCACTTCCTTACTCCGACTCACAGAGACACTGCAGGCACAATCAACCAAAGTGGCAATAAATATAGAGATTAAACCCACCCAGATTCCATTTAACTGAATTAAATTGCCCTTTTGTTTACAACACACTCCCAAAGCATGCTGTCAATTACAATGCAAATACTTGTCGTTCTGCACAAAACACTTTAGCTATAACACAAACTGCAAATTACATAAATGCAGTCGCAGTCACAACAATTCTCCTCGATGTCTATACGACAATTACAGATATAAGAATACATATAAAATTATTTTCTTAGAAAAGGTAATCGTGTGCTGTGGTTTACTCACCTGTAGCAAGTACTGTCTGAACAGGGATTGAGAGCTCGAACTACAATGAATACATGTTGAAATTGAGAACGGATGTTTTTCGGGGTGAATGGGAGCGCTCCCGGCTCTTGAAACACAATCGTCACTATGTCGTTCCCTATGTGTCGTTTCCTCATCAGCTGCAAGAAAACAAACAGAAACCCACACATGAAAGAACAGTCTCACCAACTTCAGTTACTTAGTTCACATCATAATATTGCATTTATATTTCATATTGTGCATATTACTTTTGCAATTCTAAATTCTAATCGCAGTCTCACAGGCGAACATGTACCTTCAATTATCTACAATTAAGGATTTACACAAGATTTCCCCTTTGTAAATTATATCGCTAACGATGTCTATATGACTACGACCACTCTATCCTGCGGAATTAAGTTATTTTAACCCCTTCAGCTATTGTTCATTATGAAAAAATTCGTCGTCTAAATTCAAAATTTCAGGGGATTGTGACTAACCAAGAAAATAAATAGCTGTACAAGTACAATGAAGTAATAAAAAGACAGACATACCCAGATGCAGAAAATATTTGCAATTCACATGCACACATATTTCTATGTTGCTCTTGTTATTATTTATACGGTTCTTTGGCATTTTAGTACTCATTGTATCATTTTCTATACATATACACATGTAGTGTATTGTTTTGTGGGATTCTATCTCATGAGCATTGCACAGAAACCTTGTTCCCACGCTAAAAAACCTCCAAGTCGACCACTTGACACTTTCTTTTAAACTCAACTTATGTTTTACTCAGTGTATTTCGTTATATTGCAGATCTTAACACTTGTATACAACCTTTTATTATAACTAGCTCATTTTTTGCTCTTCCCCTGAATCACATTTAGTCTAGATTTCTCTATTGTACTTTCAGATACGATTACTAATATAGTAATTGTAAACAACGAACAAGAAAACATTCAACAACGCTTGCTCTCTCTGCTTCTTCTCTTATCCATTACATGTACCTATACTTTATAGAGTTATAAATCCCTATAATATGTGTGTTGAAAACACTATAACATGATGATGTGTAGCGTACAATGAGCAAAATCCCCTTTTCTAGCTAATAATATCTTCCTGTCTCTGTCTGAGTGTGCACTATAATCGTTCCATTATGTCTGCAGTGCATGACAGTAAGAGTCACACTGCTGACTAACACATTCTCAAGAAATCATCTCAAGGAATTATTGATGCAAGCTTAATAAAAGAACTCAATCTGTTTCACTCAGACTCGTTTGACTTGACATACCACACAACAGCATAATATTACAATTATGCAGCCAACATTCCTCAACGTACACGTACATACCTCTAAGCTATGCATGCAACCCTTCATTCATTCATTACAAAACAATGCACCACAAAATCATCAGAATAAAATCAGGTCAGGTCACACTCTGTGCTGCTACACAGTCCTATACAACTCATGCAAATGCAGATAATCAAATCAGCTCAACTTCATTACTCGGCAAAATACTATTCCTAACTAAAAATGCTAAATAAATAATTACAATTGCAAATGATATTGCTTCGTTTTAACGCATTTCTTCCACCTACGATGTAATAATTTCTAATTGCGCATACAAATCCTACTTATTACACTTATCTACATATACGTATAATCATATGCTACAAAAGACATTCAAATTTATCTGATTCTGAGTAGGTTGAGTTTAAGGTGGGAAGCTTAGAAGCAAGAGTAAATGGCTATTCACTCTGCTGCATTATTGTTACAATACAAACTCAAAACACAGTAACGCATTATTTTATAGCAAACACAATAATGGAATAATTGCATATCCCTGGCACTAGCACTATGAAATGATAAATCTAATATATCTACCGTATATCACCAGTTACCAAACCCACATCATATGATATAAACATATTATTATCATATAGAACAACCATAAGGCATACTAATTCCCTTCGAACTTAACATTTCTGTCGTTTGCATTGTAAACAATAAAGACACGACATCAAATATATTACCTATTATTCATTTACACAATTTATATTAAGTTGTTCCTTAAAAAAGTTAACTCTCTTTAACAAATTAAGATGCGCACTAAATACTGAGGACGGATTCCCTTAGGCGAAATATTCCGCCATATACGGCACAAGGCCGGCATGCACAACACTACTATAATTTACATTACGAATTACAATTAGAAACTCTAGAATATGTACAAGTGCATATAGTATTGCTATTTAAGTACATATAAGACCATATATTTCACACTATCTAGTTGCTTTCCTAACTAATATATAAATTCTCCATTAAGAACTCTTTACAGTATGAATCTAGGAATGTGAAATATACATTATTACAAGACTACGTTTCGCATGCCTTGCTAGGTGATTTCAATTTCCACTTCATGAAATAAATATTAAATTTATCTATGCATGCATGCATGAACTAACCCAAACTGCTGCTACAACAATAATAATGCGAACAAATCTTTCATATTCAGCCCTTCCTCCACTCTACTCCACATTGTCTACACTCTACATTTAATAGGGATGTAGTAGTGCTCATAGTCTGCCGTGTACATACTAATATTAAACATATGCAAAATCTACTGTAATCTACCATAGTATTATAAAAGATACTACATTTTGCATATGTCTAACAATTCCCTTGTTTCCAATTTACACGTTACGAATTCCGTAGATTTTTATTAGCTATTGCTGCAGCTGCATTCATTGATGTCAATTTCTGTTTGTACGGACAATTTTATATTTATTTTCTGTCTGTACGTGTGTGTGCATGTGCCATGTGCTTTGTTATCCCGTTCTACGCTTCATACCTTATTGCACATCATCTAAATTTCATTCATAGTGGAATAATATTATAAACACAGCACAACAATAGTTTAGAATAATAACATTTTTGTATCAACATAAATATGTACTGCGTATTTAACATTTAAAGGCTAGATGCGTATTATTTTGACTTCATAGATTACTAGATTAGGGTCTTGTAAAAAATGTAGTGGTAAGGTGGCTATGGTTAGTTTGATTTGAAGGTTGCCAGAAGAGGAAAATAAAATATGATATGATGGCGTGCTCTTGCCTGTTACATATCCGGCTGGAATACATGCACGAGATTAGAAACCCTATCACTGCTGCACGATGTATTTGAAAAATATCTCTCTACTTTCAGTTTTCCATAAATAGGAGCACAATACAATTCATTTAGCAACTACATATATATATAATTATTAGGTCTTCCGTCTTACGCTTAAAAGGGAACTCCAGTTCAGTCGTTTCAAGCTATATACTTGTGTATTTCACGTTATCGCAGTTTGCGTTTGAAAATTCTATAGCAGATATATATTTATTACTAACATTACATTATACTTATTTGTATTAGATGTATCTAAACCACTCCAGGAAATCCTTTCTTTATAATAATATCTGAATCTGCACATACAGACATGAGTCACATCACAGCAGTAGTACAAACTTTAGCATACAACAAGTAGCAATTACAGATGCATACAAATAAATCATTTACAAACATTAATACTGCTACAAACATCATAAGAACGGCTGCATTCTACTTTCTACTACGCTTCAGTCTCTAGTGTACTAGACTATGATGTAATTAAACCAAAATAGATATGTACGAAACATGAGATCCATGAGTAGGTACAGGCTAGTTCATTTTCCTGACGACGATGGTAATGATAAATGTAAATGCTAACATCAAGCAAAGGAACACTAGCATTTGCTATACAAGAAAGTATGCGTTAATGGAAACTGCAAACCGAACATGGGCAATGCCATTTATATCTGTGAAAGAGGGTGAGATATGAACATAAAATGACACATGGACACTATTATGTAGAAATAGCTTTCCTCGTACCAACTAAACTTACAAAATATAAACTGATACACATTTGTTAGTCAACAAGTTGCCCATTTGCTCGTGCATGATGATGTAATGTCTGCTAAAAGTCAATATTTTATGGCATTTATATATCTATCCATGTCGGATTCGTATAGTCAGCCATAATAAACAAATACGCGTAAAAGTACAAATGCATACACTGAATGAAACACTTTTCCTTTCAGTGAACTAAAAGACATACTTCGTCAGCGAACGGAATCATGAATAAAAATTGCGTTGTGCTAGTCCTCTCAGTCACATCACAGTAGTAGTAAGTGCTAACGTGTATTAAATAAGTTAAAAACACATTCTATGCTCCATTGTTAGGTGGTTTGAAATCGAAAATATTTGTACAAGTAAACAAATGGTGTAACGCTGGCTGCATAATATCCATGCATTTGCTACTTCTATTTTCTATTCACTTGAATGAATGAGAGAAATACGCACATAGGTACTCATTCATGGTGATGAATTGAGATTGGCTTCGACGCTAGAACACATACTAACTAAAACAAAAACTGTGCGTGCAAAACAAAGGAAAATACAATCGAATTACAATACACAATTGTTAAATGGATGATGGAGAGAATGACGCGAGGAGTTGGGCTATTGGGTTCCGCCTAAGTTCCCACTTGCTTTCAGCCTTAACTTTTGAAGTACCTCGCTAGAGACAATTTCTATATAAATAATATTATTTCAGCTAAGTAAAAAATCTACAAGTAGTAATAATACATCTAATATTGCTGCAATCACTCAATATGACTGAAGTCAGTTAACCCGAACCTATGCTACAAAAGAAGAGACGCTTATTTTTTTGCACCACCCCGCACAGACAAGACAATTATACGAAACATTATTGTTTCCTATACGATCATGAGAACACGAGCCCATATTTGATAGACTAACTAATACCATTTATTACCTACAAACTACAAAGGTACATGCATTTATGTATTTCTATACATCCTAGAATACATTGTTCATAATTCATTCATCACAATTGCATATCATACCAAAAACGTACTAATAAATACAAATGAAAAAATTACAATGCAATCGCAACACCTTTTTTACAAGGAGGTAGTTAAAACTAAATTTGCTGAGCCAGTCAGCCCTAGTGCCCACGTCCACAGCCACTATCTGCAATCTTTGATGTGTGGCAATACATGAACTTTTTACACTACTGATGTATATATCTACCGTGTTTAAATAAATAGAATGTACCATGTGCATTTGTCTAAAAAGTCATTTGCATTATATATGTAGTAGTACTTGATAATAGAAATTAAAGTTTAGAAGAGTCCATATTCCATATCTCATATTTATATCATATTTTAATATCAATTGAAATTTTGATTGCTTATTAAAACGTCATCGTATCGTAGCCCAACAATCATCATCCTGTATTCAAATTATGATTTGTTATGGATAAAACTACCTTTATTGTTATTTATTGTCGACTGAATAGACAATGAAGTACAGAGCAGAGGTAGTAAAAGAATTTCAACGCAAGTGCAAACTTAATAATGTTTATGAAGAGCAGTTCGTCTCACTTTATGACCATGATTCCATTTATAGGTACCTTTTAATTACTACATTACATGATGTACTTTGGTATAGTACCTATAATGATAGGCAAAGAAGACTACTGAGTTGGCAATCATCTAGCTAAAGGAAGTTATTTGTATCCTTTACCAAAATGGCAAACTCAAAGGATTACCTCCATACGGTAGTTATCAAACTTATCTTAATAACATTAATCTTCTAAGCACGCATGTACCTAAGTAAGCACCACAATACAAAATAATAGTAATACTATAAGCGTAATATTTAACTATCAATTAAAAAGTACCTACAAGAAAAGATACACTGCTAATCTTTGAACGTGCAATATTATTATGAATTGATTTGGATTGAATGAACAGATAGTAAATCTCTTCAATGACAACCTTATAGATCAGGAACAGAAATCGAAATTATAATGTAGCATACGACTAGTTATTGTATAATAATGTATTGTTAAAGGACTTACTTGTTGCCTATTGTTGGCTGTAAAAGGAAGGAGAGTTGACACGTGGAAAATCACTTCACAATCTTGGTACTGTGAATAGACTGAATACTGTCCCGTGGAGTCGTCTATATGAAAATCAAATAACAATTTTCGATATCAATTTCATTACCAAAACCATTTTGAATGCAGGACAAGCGACAAACTTAAACGTATTTTTAAACAATGCTTGAAGAATACTGTTCTTAATGTTGCTCAAAAGATTGTCAACAGAAGAATGAGTGTTTTATTCTCGCGAAGGACATAAGCGATGACAATAATACGACCAAAGCACCTCAAAGAGACAGTCTGTGGAGACGTAAAGAATAGATAGACATATCTTTCTCTAAATAAGACATTATAAACAGACGACAGTATTCATTCTAGGCATTTTATTATCTGCTTCAGATAAGAAGATGGTCATATCCTTTGACTCTGTCGGTATGCATTTTCAAAAACTACGGAAATTGGACAATTGGAGGTTCCTTAATGAAATGGAAAAAAGCACATTTCATAATGCACACACTTTACATCATTTTAACACTCTTAAAAGACAATAAAGCACTCAACAATAAAGTTTTCTGACGCGTCGTGCCGCACAACTCGAGACATGGATACATCGCTTCACTTTATCACTTGACTTGACTTAGCCTAGCCAAAAGTGAAAATGAAAACCCAAGTGCCTTCTAAAAGGCTAGACATTCGTAGACATTCACACAGACACAATGCACAAGCAGCCGTTTCTGATTCCTGTGAGTGATGCCTCAAATCCCCTTTCCTGTTATCATTAGAAGCTTAACAAGACAAGGGCCAGGCCAAGATATCCCACATTTACATAGTGGAAACATCAAACACACTAACATTTATAATATGGTGGTTACAATCAAGCCATTATTCATATAGTTCGACCAGCCAGTCAATAACCTAACCGTTCAAATGAAGACAAGACAGTCGCCCTCGACAAACTGACAGTGACAAAGAGATCCGTTGTTACTTACTTATATTTTGGTAAAACGCAAAATATCTAATCTGACCTGGCATGACTCACCAAGTGTTAATGCAAAAAAGACAATAGACTAATCCCCTTCGTGTCATCGACATTCATTTCCAGCCGTCGCTTTCGAATTGTGGTCATTCCAATTCCTCAGCATAAGATACAGGAATACATTTGGAATTTGGATAATAATAATGGGACAATGCTTCATCAAAACGAATGATCAATTAAATCAAACTCTTAATTTTTTGTTTTTCTCTTTCACTTTATTACTTTCATAACTAATCTTTACTAGTTGATGCAATACCAAAATTAAATAGGTTTACTTTATACGGCTTTCTATGCGTTGCGTATAATATTCACTCTCACGCACTGGTAGTAACTACTGCTTTCGTGCTACATAAAACAGATACCCTTTCTCTAAAAATGAGTTTCTTTTAAAATAAAGAAAGGCCAAGTCATGGGCAAACAAGTACATTAAATACAAACAATAGCAAGCTTAGCATACAATATCTAAATAATACACTACGTAACAAGAGCAATAGCATTTATCACAACTAGCTCAACTCTCAACTGCGTAATAAAAATGGACACTAAAAGTGTTTTGTCTCATTAATAAAATTATTATGCTCCCTTTTTTGGTTTAATTCCCCATAAAACGGTTTGTAGCAAATTACAGAATAGCCATTTTGCTTGGAATTTTTTACTTTTCGGTTTAAATAGCACACATTATTCGTCATCCTCCTTGGAAAAAAATTTCTGCCAGCCAAACTGCCATTATAATGGTTACATATTGCCCATAATGACACATGGGACTGCTATGCTACGTAAAACATTCATTACATGAAACAAAAGTTAAATAGTGAATACCTACTAATGTTTGAGGATAGTAAAACATTTAAAACGACTATTCCCAAGACGTTGACTACGCACTAACATACGTAAGTTCCACCCGTAAAAGAATTAAAATCGCCAGTTTTATGTTTCTTTTACTGCCTTCTGGGTTTGAAGACTAAAAGTAAATGGACGAGACAGAGACACGACATAAAAGAGATTCGTAGCTATAAAGGCATGTAAAGGTAAAGTAGTGAAGCTCTTGACTACAGGACCCTCCAATAGAACTCGGTTTGTAATCTTTGTAAAAGTGCATGGGATATCGCAGAAAAAGAAATCCTTGTAATTTTGTATTTTGTACATTTTGTCTGCTGCAATAGTACGCTAAGAATCTGCTCCTGATCTGAGGTTTGCCATACGATCAACACTGGTTGGGCTTAGTTTTTTCTTTCCCGTGTGTACCAACTGGCTTCTTCTGTCCAGGTACATTTTCTTCTGCATTCATCTCTTCACCTCATGGTGAAACGAAAACGTTCGACATTTTTTACCTCAAGGGTGAGCAAATAATATTATAACGCTCGCTCTCCTACCTACATACTTTTACACACAACGAAACTAACCCTCTTCACAAACGTCTGCTGCGATGGCATACCTATCCTCTCCTTATTCAATTTTCTTCTATTATATAAAGTTTTAAGTGTAAGTAAATGCCTGAAGCGTTTCTAGCCAAGCTGCCAACTTGGTGAGCTCAGAATGATCGGTAAATTGTGCGTGCTGGAGTGCTACCTGACTGTCACGCTGGCTGTCTACAGCCTTAAGCCAATCAAGTCACGTCAGTGCCCAGAAGGTCTTCACTATTTACAAACGGTATTCATGAAGATTGTGGATGGATGCATACATAAGTAACGAGGAGATGGGACTGACAATCTGAAACAAGGAACCAGGATGGGGAAATAAATAGCCCCGTATCGCATAGTACAAGAAGGGATAGGGATGTGCATGAAGTCTAGATATACAAACATTCGTTTGCTTTAAAGAAAAGACTCTTCTTTCTGCCTTTCCAGTTGTTCCTACTCTTCAGTTAAAAGAATAAGAGGATTTTCCTAAGGTTCACATCAGATCAGATGCGTAGTAGTAAATATAGAAGTCTTAGAGATGCGTTCCTTTATTCAAAGAAGAATATCACGCCTCGTAGGGGGATAATATCCTTCTCTATTAAGGAAAACACTATTGGGACTTCACTCACTCTCAAGTCTACGAAGGACTACATAGTGAGTTACTAAGAAAGAACATTCCTAAAACTGACAGAAGAACTTTCATCTAGTTTTAACTTCTAACATCACACTCACATAGCTCAGGAAGGCATACGCAGACAACAAACAAACGTCGTTCGTGTTACTTGAGGGGATCGGATTGCCGGAATATTTCTTCATACTTTTCATACGAACTATATCTACCCTATTTAAATACTCAAATACGTCGAAGAACGGATGCAATGCGATTGTAATGTAATGCACCAAGTCATACATACGTTCATACGTACGTTGAGTAAAGGGACAACTACAGAAAGGTATGCAATAAAATATATTATACGCACTTCGACAGGTACGGTTGAACAATAAAATAAAATCATATTACAATCAGTGCATAGACAAAATACAAACCTACGTACGTACGTCCCTATTATGTATAGGTAAGTCTATATCCAAAAGTAATATACTTACACTAATCATGTCATTCAGCCATACTGCATTTGAAATATAAGTTTCAGAGGATATTCATTCTTCTTCTTAGTTTTTAAGCTTCTTTGATAAGCAACCACGATGTAAATGTTTTCATATGATCATGAGGCTATAGATCTTACATTGCATCTGCATGGGATTCTAGTAAGTAGATACTAGCAATATGTAGCCATCTAATAAGCGTAAAGCAATGCCAGAGTGTTTACCTTTGTTATCAAGTCCACCAGTATACTTATCGAAACCCTTGAGGCGAACGCGCTGTCCGATAAGATCGAGGAACTCGTTGAACGCAGGACCGGCTTCTTCGTTATTGTACATCTCTTCTTCTGTAGCTTGACCAGCTTTACAATACATTATCCCTACTTTATGACGATGCGTTAAAATCTGTTGATCCAGTTTCAGCAGCTGGTCTTCTGTATTTGAATTCTGTAACCCGAGTTTCAGGCTGCAAAGAAAACACAATACGAATGCAGTGAATATTATGAGTTGCCTCTTTTAAGCCTTAATGACTAACTGACAACAATTGTTAGCATCTCATTCCAACTTACAGATGTTCTTTTATCCAAAATCAAAATGGAAATATAATACACTATGATTATAATATAATACACACGGGCTATTCACAATTAACAGTACATTGCTCCATACAATCAATATTTCATATATTAAATATAATAATACACATAGCGATATATAGAATATACGTTTACAGCAACACATCATATTGTGCAGCTAAAACAAAGAGATAATGAATGTGCCTATACTATTTATGATAAAATTTCAAGTTGTAAGAAAAGGAGTACAATATAAAAACAAGAATTTCTAGCGTATATTATAAGCATAATATGATTTAAAGTTTATCTTAGTTCAGGAATATCAAAATATCAAAGAGTTATAGCTACTGACCATGACAGTTGAATTTCCGGTAGAAGAAATTCAATGACTTCCTTGGCATGAGTTCCACCTTTACTGCTGTTGGGCTTAATACCTGGAACGCTCTCTTCTAAAATAGACCCTCTTAGAGTGTTAAGCTGTCACAAGAAAATAAATCAGTCTTACATTCATAAGTGTTATTGCATCGACATTAAACGCTAGTAAAGTACTTTCAACAGCTTTAAGCCATAATTAGCCAATCCATTAACTTAACAGCATACCCCCTTTATTAATTTATATATATGGACTATGGAATTTTAATTTAAGGACAGAAACTACACGAGGCATTATTATGCACACCTTTTCATCATACTCGTACCTATGGGAAATTAAAGAAGTCAATGTCATTCCTTAATGAAATAATGAATTGAAATAGTGCTTGAGTCTAAATACACATCATAATTACGCCATATGTACTTCTATATTATTCCGTACATGAATGACATGACCATCATGATTCACAGGATAGAACTGCCATGGCCCAATGATTCAACCATCAAAGCAAGCAGGCCTATGGGCCAAATAAACCAACAACGGCAACGGTCATTCATTCTTTCTTTATCTTTATATGAATTTCCATTTCACTTAACACTTGAAATGCAGAAATACACAGTCATCTATACACCATTGCAAACAACCAACACTAAACTATACGTCATGAACAACCGCTGCACTGCAATGTTCAAGCACGCATTAAAGGTCTACATCATCTGCTTCTACTTACAGAATTCCATTTAGGTGCCCATACGTTGTTGGATTTAACGCATACGCCTATGATTTTCCTGATACATATAACATCATCTACCAGGTACCTAGGATGGGTTAGCCGATTAACAGTTTCTCTCATAATCCTCATAAGATTTGTAACAATAATTATAGCCTTTTAAACTTATTTGTGCTTTAAATTACATAACGTATACCTCCACGAACATAAAACTGATACAATCTGGTTACTTTTGCATTGGGTACGAATTCCTATATAATCTGCTTTGTTTCTTTGATGATTGATGCTAAGTATTCAGCTCAATAATAGGAAGAGGAAGAGAGGAACATACATTTGTTTTAAATATTAAATAGCTGCGCGAATACGTGATTTATTTAATAGTCAAAAGAACGGCTGGACCATATATAACAGCTAAGTCAAAAAAGTATCTGAACTTAATCTTGTATGTAAATCTATGTAGAGACATTGAGCAATAATTGTTCAAGGCTTTGCAACATAATTTGCTAAACTGTTTTAAGCAGCTTTATAACTACACGCATTGTAACATCAATGTTGTTACCAGCAGCTGATTATTTTAAATAATTATACTACAATACCAGCAAGAAATCTTTAAGGGATGGCCAACCATCTTCCACAGAAACACAAAAATGCTTTCATTTTGGTTTTTAGAACACTGGGGACTGGGGACACAGCGGTTATAAATTACACAAAGTTAAACTAAAATTACATCCATCCATTATAATAAGTTAATACGTTTGTCAATTTGTCTAATTCTTAAAGCTAAAAAAAGACAGAGATAGAATGGGACTTGTCTCGTTTTACTGAAATGTAATTTTTTGTCCTTAAATTATTATTTCCCCTGTGAATTCATACTTGCTGTACATTTTTTAATAACCAAGAGGTTACATACCTCAGTGGAGCGGACAATAAGTCGATACATATAGCGAGAATGTGGGGCAGATCCATTGGTATTGAATTCCTTGGTAGTTTCAGTTGGAGTAGATGCTGTATTGTCAACGCGGTCTCGCTTCACACTTATTGCTAAAGGTCCCAAAATCTCGTCATTCCCAAACCAATTCTCGTGTTCTAAAAATTTAAAGGAATCCTTTTGTAATTATTTAAAATTATAAGTACATATACATACAACATTCATGATTCTACTTTTATTACGCACATTAAAACAAAATAAATATTAGCTTTACGACTATTTGCTTAGTACATTTTCATGTTAGTTCTGTTGAAATCTACTGTTTTATAGCATGTATCAATAATGTTAGGGTTAGAAGACATTGCTAATAGACTCATAGACCATGAACTGCTTTTGAAAGCGTGAACTCCTTTGCGTCTTCCTAACACAGATTAGTCAATTCTTTTACATCCCAAAATCGCAAAAATTCCTGTGAACATTCAACATTCGTTGTTCTACTCTACACGCTGTTCTATAGCTCGACACTACATACTTGTAGCACAAAGGGCGATGCTAATGCTTCTGTGTATAAAAAACTCTAGCTTTAAATGTAAAAAAGGATTAAAAAATGCTCTTTAAACAACATTGTACTTCACCATAAGTTTACTCTACCTTAGCCACTTGAACAAAAAATGTTACCAAAGAGTAAAGAGATGAAGGGAAAGATGAGGGGTTGTAGTTTGGGATGATGTGAGAAGACGTCGCTTGGCTGAGCAAAGTGTTTAATGCTATTTGTGTACCTTACTTATACTATATATACTACTTTTTTACTTTGTATGTGCTGTGTTTAGTATTTAACAACCAAATTGATGACTGTTTTGAAGTTTGTAGAGAGTAATACGCTCTTTATAAAATAGAATTTTCTTTCTAGGGAGCAACAAATAGATAAATGAAAAACTGGAGAGGGATGCTGAGCAATATTCACGTCTTGGCTCATTCATCATCGTAAGTGAGTAAGCTCCCAACCTCTTCTTCTGCTCCACATTCCAACAAAATTCACGAGAAGGATTAGGAGAGGAAACCAAATGCTCTGTCTGCGTCTGTCCTCCCCTTATTGGCTTTGACTCACGTAAATGAAATGTTAAGAATTCTTATGTCCAACTAATGACATTTTTATTTTAACTGATTAGGTGTTTACGCTTAGCTAAGTGAAACAACTCCCGCCTCGGTTACATTCTGAGAATGTTACTGAGTTGAGCAGAAGACATCACTCTCATTTCCATATACAAGATATGAAGAAATGCAAAATTACAGATAATTAATACATTTTAACTAACAGTGACACGGAGATTTAAAAACATTTTCTCATGTATTTATTATAATAATAAACAGTTAAGTAATTTCAAAATTCAAAACGCCAATTTGAAAAATCAATTTAATTGGAAATTTTTTGGTCAAAAATGTAAATGAAACATTTTATAACATTCGTGGTACATTTAAATACATCTCAACTTCACAATAGAGTCAATACCTAACAACGTAAACGCAGTTAGCACGCACAGGTGAGTTCAGCATTGAGCATGTGGTTTGTGATGTGCGTGGGTATGTACACACAAACAGTAAATTTAAATTACAGGTATTTATTTGGTACCTATGTGTACGTCTTTATAAAAATAACAATGTCAATTTTAAGTGAAGTTGAAGTAGATTACAAGTCAATTTATACTTCAACTTCACATTCACACCATTATTGCACTGGGTAGGGTACTGCATTGCATTTGCTTCTTTTTATAGGCTTTAATTCAATATAAGTCACAAAAATAAGAGCCATAGCTGCATTGTTAGTATGCTATAAACATAGCAAGGTATGTGTACTTTTCACCATTTAATTTGAAGATGTAGTTAGGAAGACCAATAATGAATAACAGTGACTCGTCAATTTTATACTATATAAATGAGAAGAAAGGTCTTTTACTTCTTTTGTTATTTCCTTCCCCAAACTAAATAGTATCATACAACTAATGAAACTCATCCATGCCATTAAATCAACGATGCTTATCCTCCAGAGAACAGCTCACCGATTCTTTCCCCTCATCGTTACATTATCAGCCCTACAGCTACATTACCTTTTTTATAACATTCTTTTATTTTATTCGTTTCATGCAGAACAACAAACTATATACATACCACTACAAGACGGAGACAGGTAAGGCTATCAGACTACCATTATTGTATTGTTATGTTATGTGTACACTATGTACTGCCTTATTCCTCACTTTCCACACAACTATTTAATTTGACAATATACATAAAATATCTTCATCCTTTTTGAAGAATTGTATGTGACAGCTTAATAACAGATTTTTGTCAATACTACTCTTGTATTAAAGGTTCCTATTCTAAGTTTGAAGCATAATAATTATTTTTTGGCAATAATATACTGAAAAAATATTATTTACCTTGTCTATGGAAATATTTTCGGTAATATGCAGCTCCAAGGTCCACAGCCTCCAGGTAAGATTGTCGAGTTGATCGATTAATATACGGACAACACCCTTGGAGCCAATGAGTGTTTCCTGGACTCCATTCCAGAAGAGATACACCACGAGCATGTTGAGAGCGATGATATGTTTCATCGTACGAATTTGGAACAAACATACGATTACCACAACCACCCACACTTCTGCCTAAACTTAATGAAGTATGTCCATCTCCCACAATCCCTGTGTTACCAATACTTGATCCAGAAGAAGTAAAATGCATGTAATTTCTCCGGTGGCGATTTAAAGATTTATTGGATCTCTTAAACCGTGTTAAGCATACGATTCTTTCTTCTTCACCACCGACTTCATTGCGAAAGTACGGACAACTAGAAAAAATTCAACCAAAAGTAACAATTAGCAAAAGTTGCAGGAGAGAAATAAATCTTTTTGATATACTTTTGCAAGATACACTTACAAGTGAAGTGAGTAGCATAAATAAAGTATTTTACTATAAACATGAAAGTTATATTTAAAAAACTGAGTTAACTATAGGTAGAAGGTACATAATAAAGGTACTTAATTCACAAACAAGGCCAATAATAGTAATATTACTTTACCTACAGAGATATCAATATTCTATTTTATATATGGAGAATGGAGTTAGTTAGGATTTAGTCAGATAAGATCTCTTTACTTACTTGAGAACTAAGGCATTGGATTTTCCGTCTCCAGTATCCGGCTCTTCAGCAGGTACGACGTCAAGACTAGGGTTGTTGTCATTTGGAAGCAGAGTAGGCCCCATAATATTCAGTGAGGCATTCGGAGGTGAGGAAATGGGTCTGTGACCTAAAGACGCTGCGGAAGCACCTGTTGTAGTGTTGCGTCTTTTGGACAGAAGCCCTCTAAGTCTTGCGGCATAGGAAATATTAGCGGAGACACTTTGACAATCGTAATGAGCAAAGACCCGGCGTCGATAGCGCTCCTCCATATAGCCACTACTTGCACTGTGTCGGCACACAATTTTTACATCTGGTTCCTGAGGATGAGCAAGATCCATACTTGCAGGCATAGTAGAATTAAGATCGAATTTTACAGACTCTGGGAGACTTTTGGTGTTTGCATTAGTACGGGAAGTGGTGGAGCCTCCTCTCAGCTTACGAAAAATTGACGCTTCCGTTTTACTCGTTGATATTGAAGAGCTTCCTTTATTTCCAGAAGACGAGCCGTCAACTGCTGTTGATGTTATGCTAGTGGCGTGTGACGAGCTTCCTACTTTTTCCTTGTGCTCCCACAATTTTTGGAACTTGTAACGAAGGCGTGGACTGGCTGTTTCTTTTACATTTGCATCTTTCTTCGCAGTTATTGTGGTGACACCTGGTACTGACAAGCTATGAGAATTACTGGAAACGCTTTCATCGTGTACGTCAAATGAGCCTCTTCTATCTCTGCTCATACTGGAAGCAACCAGTGATAAAAAATTGGAATTATTATTGCCCAAAGATCCACTTCGTTCGCTTTTCAAAGGAGTAACTGTTGCGGAACAGCCAACATGATTAGAGAGCATATCAATAGAGCCATGACTTCCAAAATCTTTTCTTCTCGTGAAACACCCAGTATATTGATGTTGTTCCGGCTTAGCAGAATTTCTATTGTGCTGATGATTGTACGTCTTCAGATGCGTATGTTGATTGTGCCCTTGTTGCTGGCTAGTTGGAATTTGCAATAACTGCTGAGGATGTGCCACGTGGTGGTGCTGATACTGTTGACTCAATTTTGATACTCCCAAAGACGAGCGATGGTGGTAATAATTTTCTCTGTCGAGTAAATCTAAACTACTGTTACTTCTATATAGGGCAAGTCGAGGTCCTGTTTTTGAATTTGCTGCCCCACTGCCAATTCCCAAAGCGATGCTTCCCGCCGGGGGACTTTTCCCAATAAATGAAGCGCTATTGCTTTTCCCCAATTTACTCGGAGAATTTCTTACAGTAACTACGAAAGGATCTATGTCATGATTTCCAGGGGAAGGTGATGGAACCACTATAGAATTTCTTTCCAAAATAACCGTAGGTGGAAGACTATTGGACACATTATTTGCATCATTTCTATCATATTGTTGTAGGTATGGGGGTTGGGGCTCCCCATAGATATCAGGTTCCCCTATTTTACCGGGGTTCGTTGACGGAGTTGAGGCCACAGAAATATAAGGCGCAGACGTAATACTATTTAATGTGCTACCGCTCAAACAACTGGAATATTCTCCAGGACTTTTACTATTAATTGACGAGCTTCTGCTTACATTATTGGACGGTGAAAGACTTAAGTTTTGCTGTAGAGGGACGCTGCTGGTGTTACTGGAACGAGGAGTAGCACTCAAATCTAACGTCACACTCGCAGCACTCATTGAGCCAAATGTCACAAGCTCAACTACTATAACAAAACCAATAATTCATCTTCAACACTAATATTATTATCTTCCTCGCTCGTGAATTACTTAAACCAATAAGCCACAGTCATTGACGCAATTGTCCGCAATTATTAAAATAAACACTTGTCCACTTTATTTTTAATCAACCAAATTAGTCGATTTATAGCACAACCCTTCTTCTATGCTGAAGTGGTAGCCAAGATGCAGTAAAACACAATACTGAGTGGTTTGCTATAACTGAAGGAAGGCGAAGGGAAAAATAATGTATAATACTAAAGTCCAATAGTAGTACTGCGATAAAAAGACTCCAAAAACTGAGACTGTATAAATGAGCGTGTTATACATATATTTGTATTACAGTAAGTTCATAGAACTGCTGTACCTATCCCAAAATAAATATGAACCAATGAGCAAGTAGTACAACTTAATTTATCATTCACTGACTTGGTTTAATTCAAGCAAATACTTCTAGGCAGCACAGAGCAGCTTTTCTCATTCAATGACTGTTTATCCGTTTTGCTTAATCCACATGAATTCCTGCTATTACGAAATAACCAAACTGATCTTATCCATTCTCAAGTTTTACTTCATCAAGCAATGAGCACGACATCCAGTCAACTTCGATCCATGTATCGGCAGCAGTAGTATTCATTCACATATACTATTTTAGATTATGAGAATGCACAACAACAACGATATGATATTCGTTTCTCTTCAATGAAGTAAGAGTAGTAAGTTTCGTCACGCCATCACAGTTCCATTCATGATTTCCGTTTTCATTCACCATCTAGTATTTCGCTTTAAGTGGATTTTGTCAGCGACTGTTTATGTTACTGTTCTTCTTATTTTCTCCGTATAATCCTTGTTTGGCCCCTTGGCCCTAATTCTTCTTTGTCACAGACACCATAACTATCCCGGATCTACAAATAAATGAGAAAACACTTTAATAAGTACAAAGACTGGTGTATCACCTAGATTGACCACACCTACATTTCGTTATATTAAATACATTATTGACATTAACGGTGAAAGACAACAACCCAAAAAGCTTTTGAAGGAATGCTAATGTTTCTGGTAAAGGCATGCAGGAACTATCCCACGTTCTTTTGGCTCTCCTTTCACCAAATAACTTGTTGAATATACTTTGCTGTGGAATACATGTTTTCCGAGATGATACCCATAATAATGCAACCACTTCTATGGTATGCTTAGGCTAGATTCTATAATAAAATTTTAATGTCCATTCCTTCTTGTAAATTCTTGCTATACCTACTCCAAAATACCAAGATAAAAAAATAATAAAGTTTCGCGGGCTGGGCATTCGTTTCTCCATATAATTTTTTAAGATATTTAACAGTACAATTTACACGAAACTTCTACATACAATTTATATTTTTAACAGGCTCACGATATTTTTTAAACTGATGTGCATTTACTTAAATTCCCGACACTTCGGTTATAAAATAATTACTACAACTCTACAACTAAAATTATAAAAAAGAAAATTTTCTTTGTATATAATATAATATCATATGAATTAAGCCATATAGCAAAGCAACTAAACTGCGTATCAAGAAAATAAAACACTCTAAACTTTTGAAGACAACAAATAAGTTTTTCAAAGAATAAAAATTGTCAATCGACACAACACATTGCGTATAATGATGTATAGATTGAAGTTACAAACTTACAAATACTTTTCTAAAACTTATGAATCATTGTACTGCACTGCATTGCATCTTGGTAACAACAACGTAACAGACTAGTTTCACTTACACTAACTTTACTTGTTAGCTGGTTGACTTGCCTTGCCCTTGATTCAGGATCTCGACCTTTACCGTCACTATTTGTATTTCTGCTAGTTTGTTTTGTATGCTTTACTTTTAACGTATCAACGTATGGGCAAGTACATTTATTAGTAAAGCCAAACAATAACAATAAACTGTGAAACGAAATTATACTATCAAAAACAACATAGAACTAACTATTATACTACTTTCATGGAAGGTACACTGCACTCTGCACAGTGTCTGTAATTTTAGTTTCCCAATAAAGGGCACAGTACACGATTCCAGAATATATGCATTAGCTAAGGTAATCCATGTTGCATTGTTTTGGCTTTCACACGTCAAATTACCACAGATTCTACGCTATTTTAACAAGTTTAAGTTAGTTAGCCTAACTAAACTAAACCCGCAGTTACACACAGCCAAGAGCAACTTCAAGTACCTACAGTACCTCAAAACCCCTGAGGTTAATTTCGTTGTTACCACCGACAGAAATATCTAAACGCCAGAAACTCGGAGAAAAATGTCCCTGCATTAAAATAACGAATCTAAAGACATAATAATACTATATATTATCATATATAACATAAAATAATATTTATATTTAGTTTTAATAGCATATAGCTGTCATACGTTAATGTTAAGGGTCCTTTCCATGGATTTGCATTAAAAAGGTAGCCCACATAACTTCTTGTAAAATATGTTGCAGAGCACTTCCTAATACCGATTTTTGTAAGGGTTACAGATCTATAAAATCCTAAAAACTAAATAGTCGAGATATATGGAATCTCTACTTTAAAAAATTTGTTACTTTTTCATTTCTTTAGTCTCGAACACAATGAAAAACTCGTATATCCCGAATTCTGAATCGGTGGAAGATTTAGGAAATGTTTTTAGGATTTCAACGGAATTTCATGGAAAAATGATAAGTCCATGTGAATAAATGATATAAGAAGAATGAGTTCTGATAAAAATCGGACGTATGTCTTCAGAAATTAGACGAGTTCTGTGACAGAGGTAACAATACTTACTATTAAATTTTTATGATTTATAATGACGGTAGTATATTGTTGACTTATGCTGTCCTATTTTGTATATCAGCATAAATAAGACTTTTTATTTATGCTTATTCTTTTAAGTGCCCCCTACAAATCTGAGTACAAATGAACTGACAATAAAATTAAAATATAATAATTTATATGCAAACATTACACATATCACATAGATGGAATAATGTGAATGAATTTGTCAAGTCATAGCTAAATATCAAAACATTATAAATGTTTAAAAATTCTTAGGTTCCATAAAACGTTACGGAACAACATAGAAGCCGCGACCGTATTTCCTATTTATTTTTATGTAGTAATATATTTTACAAAACTAAAAGTAAAATCTGAGCTTTGGTTAAAAGTTCTAACTTTTAACATACGAGCTTTATACCTAATTAAATTAAAAAAAGGAAGTTATAACATTTTAAAACAAACAATAAGCAAAACATACCGTTCAATCAGTCCGTCCATAATCAGTATGTCAATGTCGACTACTGTCACTGTCCCTGTCTTTATTGCATATTTCAATTTCCAAAATTATCGTCGTATTCATCGTTTATTGCAGCCCGAACCATCCATAGATTCATACGGGGAATGAAAAGACAACAACAGCGATCCTTTAATTGCAAATTAACACATTTACATTAGTCATGTAGCTATTACGCTAATTACGGTCACATTACGTTCACGATTCAAACTTTTAACTGTCCAGAGGAATACACAACAAAGAAATTCAGCATCAAAACATAACATAAGAACCAATTCTCACATAACACACATGTCTATCCTGAATAAAGACTTGAATAGTTTCTTCGGTCTTAGTCCGTGAGTTCCATAACCTCCCGTCTTGCTGATGTACTATTTCGGACTACTTTCCTTCTTCTCCGGATTGTCTGGTTTTACCCGATTCAAAATTTGATATCATAGTTGAAGGAGTGACAGGATGCAGGAAGACAATAAATTGAACCAAAACAAAACTGTCCACATATTCCCTGTTTGAAGATTCAGAGCAAACTACCTACCAAAATATCAATAGCTTAGCATAGCAGCCTGCCTGCACAGAGGAGTTGGTTATTCACCAAGCAAATTCTACGCCCGCCCGGATATTCTTTCCCCTAGTCCCCCAATAATCCAAGAATGTTGTATATGACTGTATATTTAGTGTAGTGCATGACTGTATATACTACTGTGTGTTGTGTCATACATTTACTCCATTTACTTGTGTGGGTATGCTTACTGATCTAGGTGTCTTAGACTTAAGAAGGGGTGGTAACTATTTCAATTCCTCATTCTAGGAGAACGAGTAGAGCAATGAAATAATCATTTTTCTCATTTTCAAAATCGGCTCTTTTTTTTCGAGGGCTGATGATGCCAATATTTTCAAAAATATTTGTGAAGTTATATTCATATTTTTTTTGAGAGTTGGCAATGCATTGGCTTGATTAAATTTTTGCGCATATTTAGAGGTAAGCAGTTGCTAGACATCGGAAAAATCGGTCCTTGATTATTGTCTCCTCTTTTTTGATATTTTTCATCTCTCGGTACGTTTTCTCAAAATGCCGGAATCTAGGATAGAAAATTTTGTATTTCAATTAGGAATCATGTTACGGTGGAAAAACTACGTTATGGTCATTATTTAAAAGCATAAAAAATCTCTCGCACAATATATACACCTAAACACAGGTTTAGTGCAAGCACTCCTTAATCCAATGTAGCGCTCCACACTGCATTATACTATTGCACTACACACAACAATACATATTACATAACACATGCCTGTAGCTTTGCTTTACCTATCTGTGTATAGTGTATGTGCCCTGCTTGTGTGTTGTGTGTGCCTCGTTCACCATGTGTGTCTTGTGTACATCTGTTTTAAATGTTAATTTCTGTAGAGGCTTCAGCCACTTTGACTTTCATGACTTTGTGACGGCGCGGCAATAAATGATCCACTTAACTAATTTTCCTTTGTTCCCTTTGTTTCACATAAAAAACGGTTGCGTTTTGACCTAGAGAAAAACCAATTTCAAATATATCAATATTATTTTCGAATAGTTCTTAATGTTTTTATACTAATCTTTCACACCCTTTGTCAATCTTCAAAAAAAATAATCAGAAACATTTGAAAAAAGGAAAAAAAATGGCAATTTTTTTCCGGCGCGTGAATTATGTCCTCCGCGGAGACAATTGGGATTGGTAACTTGGTAAATACGATTTTCGATTGTAATACCTCATTAATAAAATTGTTCTAGGTTCTATCTCGATATCCAACAACAATCTATTAAGGGGGCATTGCGTAGGCGTCCTACAGCTTTGTAGTTAGGGAGCGTCCATATATTACGAAGACAGCTTAGGGGGGGGTGGGGGTCCAAAAAAGTCTTCACCGAAGTCTTCAA
>JAAAYG020051583.1:0-11214 GCA_009936455.2 Tomocerus minor
TTGTTTCTTATTACTGTGTCTAAATGGCAAACCTAAAATGTTAGGTCAGTGACTAATAAAGTCGTATATATATATAATATTTAAGTGTAGGTAATTTCATTTGTGTGAAAATAATTTTAGTTTAATCCACATACTATCCACCTTGATAAAGTCGAAGTGGGTAAAACCGATTTTTTCCAATTTTATCTTACGACTTTATTTCCTCCTCTTCAACCATGATTTTTCATTATTACCATGGAATTACTACAGAAGCTGCTCCTGTTAGCAACGCTTTGTAAAATTATAACCTCAGCTATTTTCTAGTATCGTCATAATTTTTCAAGGTCGCAAATATAGTGCAACCGTAGCCTAGGTAGAAAAGTTTTAATTGTACCAAAAAATAGCTGAGACTCATAAGTATAGTTACAAAATAAATGTAAGTGTAACAAGCTTTATCTAAGTTGACCAATGATAATTATGAAAAATTGCAATAATGTAAAAGTAATAGGGAATGTAACGAACAACATTTTTAACATAATTTTCCTTTGAACAGTTTCCATAAAACCATTCGTTAAGGAGGAGATGTGATTTCAAAAAATAGAAATTCCATGTAAATGTCATTTAAAAGTTGGCATACTCAAAATATTTTGCTTCTCCAACAAAAGCATCAGAAAAACGGTGGTGAAAGAGAGAGAGGTGACGTGTGTGGGAAGTGAGAGCAAAGTAAGAGCTGGAAATGGAAAAGAGTGCAGGCCGACCTCCGACGATTAATTAAGTAAGCAGCCGAGTGCAGGATGATTTTGTACCTGGGCAGAAGAGTTCGCAGTCGGTCGACTCACCTGGTTTGTTTCTGCTGGCGTTGAGAAGATTGAGCACTCTCTATAATTAAAACCAGGTTGTCAGTGTCGGTCAGGCGACGTGAGAAGTTTGACTTCAACTTACTAGAAAATACATGGATCGGCTATAGAGGCAGGAGAATAGGAAAACTCAGTGAGATTGACCGCACAATCTTTGAGCTCACCGTTACAAGCTGCATTACGTCTGTGATATGATTTTCATGTGAAATATAAAGATGAGTATTGTTACGATGAGATGAGATGATGTGAAGAGCAAACGACTCATTTTCCTTGGATTTTGTTCTGGCTCCTAACTAGTCTAGACATTCGACTAGATGGCAAGAACTGTTTCTAGAGCCGCGCTCAACTCGAGTCAAGTCAACAGATTAGCAACAAACGATGCTGTTTGTATTTCAAGAATCAACTGCAATGCAAAGCCCACCATCTCAACGTCGCCAGACAACTAAACAAGCCGAGGAGCCCGAGCAATTCTTAGCAATCCTTTACTTTATCCAATGTCTTGGTTAAAAAGAGAGATCATGAAAACTTATCCATATTACTTATTTACTCACGATTAGCACCCTCAACGAACATTTTCCCTATCGCAAAAGTGAAACTCAAAATAGTTGCTGAGATTTTTTCATGGATAATATACTTTTATCCTTTTCCTTCACTTATGTATTGAGGATAAGGGTTTTCTTTTGCTTCTTCAACATATTTCGTAATTCGGGATAGCCTAAGTCAGCAATCTTCATGCCACAGAATAATACTTACCGTATAAGAAAACGTTTTGCGAAGAAACTTAACTTTAATGCTTTGAAATTTAAAGTGTAAGCCCATGTGCCATAATATCTACAAAATGAATCATTAAATGCATACGAAAAAGGTTATCTATTTTCATGCTTTGTGCTAATTATTAGTTCATTTTGTAGTATGTATCGTAGTAAGATCAGCAAGGACCACTACTTGGGATTACTATAGTCAACGGTCTTCAAGTAAAAAAGCAAGCTAAAGTAGAACTATTATTACAGAGTTATTTAGTGTGCAACAATAGAAGAGAGAGGCCTAAGTCTATCTGCATTATAGCTAAGTATGTGAGACTGAAACAAACAGGCTGCACGAGGGGAGCAGGAACGTAGAATTCATAACACCTCTTTTCTCCTTTGTGACATGAGTACAAAACGGAGCCTAACAAAGGCATGAATGAACTCTACGACAACACCAAATAAGAATCATGACTTGAAATGTATTATTAACAACATGCTCTCTGCGCTGTTCATGCAAATTCGCAAGATTTTCTTCCTAAAACTAGACACAGTCGATCAAACTGCGAATAATTACATGATATCCATTGAGTCATATATTTGGCTCCACATGGCTCAATCCTCATCTCGCCTATGACTTCGATTAAATGGGAAGCAGACGAAATTCAAGGAATCTAATGCCCCACAGATAAAAATCGCACATGCAAACGGTGACTAAATGAACAGAGAGTCAAGGTATATCTGACCACTAATTTTCACGGAAAACCTTAATGTAAGTACTTAATCATTTTTAATCATTTACACTTTCTTTCTGCGTCTTTCTTTATTATTTCCTTTAATAGTAACGATTACATTAATCATGCTCTCTTAGTTACTACTATTAATGCGTAATCAAATAAGTGCACGAATTCTCAGATACCTCAGACATATAGGACAGGTTTATTCAAGTTCCTGTAACAGCAAGTTTCTGTATTTAGAAATTTACAAATATAGGACAATTCGGCATTTATGGCATAAGATTAAGTATACACAATATTATTACATTTTTTTATATCTACGTGTCAATTATTAACTGGCACATTAAACTTAAAAATTGGATATTGGCTTACTACTCCAAATTCATGCAAAAAGGATTTAAAAGGCCCTTCCCGAACAATGCATGTCTATGGTTTATTTAACCAGAGAATACTTGACATTCTTACAAACTTCAAAACTACTTGAAAAAAACGCATAATGTAACCACAGTTTACATTAGTGCATTTATAGACATTAACTACGCTCATTTATTAGATACTAAACAATCGTATTCACTACAGAAAATTTTCTAATGGGCCAAAAATCTTACACAATGGATTAACAGTTAGGTACCATTAAATTGTACAAGACTTATTAGCATTGGATATACTTTCGAAAACTTAATCTTTATTACTAATTTTATTGGAATTAAAACATGACAAACTATCATTAATTCATGATGCTTTAAGAATGAACCTTTGACAATGGAAGTTTTTGAAATGTTGGCACAGTTAGTTACATATTTAAGTTACAGAAACCAGCGTTAACAACCAATATTTTCGCACCGTTTCAATTAGTTCTGTTCCTCAACTCGGAATTCCTCCTGCTTCGGTGGGACAACTAATCCAGTCGTTAGCATGATGTTACCATATTTGCCAAGTTCACTATTTAAAAACCAAAGTAAAATTTAAGTATACCAAAATTACAAGTGCACATATTTACATACACAATTCTTTAGTCGAATAATTCTCTAAATATATTTTATGGCTACCTTGTTGCAATAACAAGAGCTGCCTTGGATGCTCGGTCGTAAAAGGCTTGTCGCTTCAAATACGAAACCGGAATAGTGCGTGAAGCCTGTTTTGACAGAATGAACTCGTACATAGTCCATAATGGCAACGGGGTTTTCATTCCTTTAGCTCTATCAACATCTTCAATATCCATTAAAGTGACCTGAAAAATAAATGTAAAAAATGATTAACTTAAACCAACAGAATGATCATGAGATATGAAATTAGCTACGAACTACCTTATAACACTAAATAAATTTTGATGTTTCCTTAATCAAAGAAAATTTGTTTACAGGGGAATAGACGTAAGTGTCCAGTTCTACTAGCTGCAGGATAGCGTCCAACAGAGCTGGAATGGAATGTCCGTCCGCACGAATGTAAGTAGCGTTGTTTGCCTTCGCAATACTGTTGGCCGGAAAGTAGGCATCAGCGAGAACTGCAAACAAGGAAAAACATATATTATTATAGTTTAGCAACTGTCAGTCAAGTAACAATTATGTTTTCGAATATAATTGATATATAATAGCTAATGACCAATGTTTTTACTATTTATTAAATATTTTTGAAGCCAATCGGCAAAAATAATTGCAAAGGTGGGCGTAAAAACAAAGGACCTACTCGTATATAAGAAGTCACGATTCCTTCCTTAATTACTCATAGTACATTTGTTAGGTACCTTCTGTACACGCATAAAAGGCTTTACTTACTATGTAATCTACTATAGGATAGTTGAAGGCACAAAATAAATGTTTTTGGAGCATTTTAATGCAGAAGTGAACTCAATAGAAAATGTTTAAACATATATATATATATACACGTCGGTAAATACTCCTTCTCTATAATTTACCAAAACGATAGAGAAAAGGTAAGACTTCCATTTGAACTATATTCATTCAATAATCAGTGAGCGGTCTGTGTGTAGTGTGCAGCTTTATGTTTAGAGTAAACATTATATGGGATACAATAAGGTTTGAATGGAACCTATGAAGTAGGTACCTACCTAATAGGACGGAATAAGAGATGTCAAAAGAATCGCAGAAGGTGTGGGCAATGATGAATGTCATGTTGCCTGAACATCAGAACTGTCGCAAGGCTACAAAAGTTGTTGTTCAAGTAGGGAGCGGAAGACCCAGCGTTTAATAGAAACCATTGTGTAAGGTTTCCCGGTTTATAAATCGGGGTCGTCCGCAATCCAAAAAAAATCATCTTTTTAACTAAGTAAAACTACAGAACGATATTTCTCCATAAAAATACATTCCCACCTCATAGAATAAGTAACGTAGCGTGACCGTAATTCTAGGCATATGTTTTAAGAGCTTAGTGCACCTGTCTCATATGTTTACCCATTATTAAATTAAGAAAAAATCAGTCAACATGTAAGCACCTTGTCAAGTGTCACTCAAACTTTACAAAATAATCCACAAAAAAACAGACTAACCCACATTTCGGAATTAGCAATTCAAAGACATTGGCAAAAGGAAAGGATACGTTCAAATGTAAAATCCTTTGCTCTTTTCCGCAAAATTAACTAAGAATGTTGACTAAAGAGCTCATTAAAACTGTCAAAATGTACGAGGGGTCCCGGTTCCCGACGATCCCAAAGGCGGGATAGCCATGTGGATATAACAGAAAGAGACAGCTTCATGCCGCTGCGAAAGAGACGTTTTTGAAAAAAAGATTTTAGCCGGTTCGAGAGAAAATTAAAGAGGTTTGACTTTCAATGGCTTTGTTGAAGTCACAGCAAGGGGTCAAGTGGAGCCTTAAATCATTCGGCTCTACCTTGGACAAATATCCTTTCTCAATGCATGGACAATTCATAAACCCACCTTTGCTCAACCACTCATCTTTCCTCCTTTTCTTCAGCATTTCCAACTTTATTCGTCACACTCACTGCCTTTCCTATCATCTTGTCACTCTTTCATCTCCTATGGGTGTACGTTTGAAAAAGTGAACATACATCCATCCATTTCTACCCTCAGTACACAAAATATCACACACAACTCACACTCAAATAGCTAATCAATTCAGAAACACACTGCCGGAGTACTATTGTGCAACTATTTCTTAGACTATTTTGCACACACCAAATTACATAGTCAACAATAAGATAATTGTATTTACATTCTAAAATCTCCGTGGCATTTACATATAAGTTTCTAAATCTCAGCAGGGTTCCCAACTTTTCCTTGGATTTTGGTATTACTCCTGATAATGTTTTACAACTTTAGTTCCTCAAATGATAACCTATAATCTGCTTTATTACTGTGCAAAGGCATAATTATCGTACTTATAATATTTGTACATGAAACGGTACACAAACTTTGGGAGTTACGTCTTAAAAGTTATATGGAATGAGTTTGTTATAATAATAAATGTACGAATTTAGAAATTCCAATTAAAAATGATATGTACTGTTAGTTAGTATATGGAAATGAATATTCTAATATGTTTCAATATAGAGCATTTTGTAAAGTGTAAGTTGTTGAGTAAGTACCGAGAGGGTACCTACAGCAGTCTCACAGTCATTTTGACAGGTAGATCAGATAATAATATTACAAGCTATAAGTAACTAGCAAGGCATTGTAATTCTTGAACAATAAACGTGGGTAGCAACGAAATCTTCTTAGTGCAGAAATACGATACGATATGACATAAATATAATAAGGTGAAAAGAGGTTATACGTAGATAAAATACTCTCTGAGTACATATAATAATTCCACTACACGCGTTTAGTTAGGCAGAAGAGAGGCATATAGTTTTGTTTGCGTAAAGGCTAAACATACAATTAAAATCTTTTCGTTGTATCCCTTCAATAGTTACACACTACACTACGCACTAACACTAACGATAAAAGTACATAGCTAGTAAGAATATAATAATATGAGCAGAGAAGCACCTAAACATTTATTATTACAAATAGCATGGCCATGCACTAGAAAGAGCAGGCAGGTCTTTTTGACAACATTTTGAACAGATGACTTAGAAAGTGAGTAATTGATGATTGTGTTTTTGTCTCATAAAAAGTCAACCCAGAAAACCCGTTGGTTTCTCTCACCGTCGAGAGTTTCCCTTCCCTTAGTCGGTTCCATTGGAACACACACTGAAAAAGATGAAGGTCGCACAATTTGACGTGTATACAAAGTTAGGATGTCCCACAAGAGTTGATAGAGAAGATTTTTTGTCGTATTTAGAAGATGACCCCTTTTGACACGTGTCTACACAGATGAGTATCTCATAACCCTGTAAACTAGTATATAATGCTCTGCGACGGAAGCTTATGTAACTTTACAACCTTCCTTACAAATGTGATAGCTATACAAATTACGTCTTTCTTCCTCTGTCCCTAAAAGCTACTGTATGTACCTGCCTGCCCTCCAGCACGAATTACGTAAAGTCAATCCATACATTCTTCCTATCGCCACTTAATGTCATTGTGTCTCACATGTTACACGTAAAATGACACACAGCAGCGGCGATCTCTGTTTATAAACCGTGTAAGTCTAATGAGTCCACAGGATGATACGATTAATTTGAGGAAAGACGAGTCAGTAACTATTCCGTCTTTAAAGGAAGCGACACGAAACACGTGCAAACATAAGGAATAAGTTTCCTGTGAGAGAATTGCCCAATTCCTCGCCAGCCCTCCTATGAGACACTTTTTGTGGGCATTTAAGGGACTCTCTCTTCACTTACCCTAGCCCTACGCACTATTCAAAGGGTACACTGCAAAAAACTTGCCGCTGCTAAAATATTATAGTCATAAAAGGTAAAAAATCCATTAAGGGATTGAAGCAATTCCTTCCATGATTATAGTATAATCCCCCAACTACCATCTCCCTACAATTTTTGAGTAATTCAGGTCAAGTAAGACCCAGCGTCACAATCCAATGAACTGAGTTGACCTTATGATAAAAAACTTCAATCCTTTTCTTTATTATCCAATCCCTCTTCATCTCTTATTCAATTGTCATCTTAAATAGCATCTCAAATATTTATTGCTGGTCAACAAGATCACCTTGCTTCTTTTACAACAAGAAATAAAAAAAGGCTTAACAATAATAACAACGACTGATGGTGATGACTGAACCGTTGGTAGTGCACCAAATAAAATAAATATAAAATTGACATACTGTCAAGTACAACCGATAATAAAAATTATACAATATTCCTTTACACAAACAAAACTAGTATAATTATGAGTCAATTAATCAATAGACACTTTGTACAGTTAAATGAGTAAAAAGTGTCGATTTCATTTAATATTTATTAGCGTGATTAGTTATAATTTGAGTGCTGATAACATAGGTACCTACTTAAAATAAATGATGGTCAGATCCTAAGAAGATATACTATTTATCAGTACAAGATAATTTAGCTAGCGTAATACGTTAATAAGTACCTTCACGAAGGAATGCATCCACTCTCTGTGTTATTAAACAATTATAGTAGGAAATGGTGCAGAATCTGCAATAAAATTTCGAGGGTCTGACCACTCGAAAGTATTTGTTGATGTAATTATTCATATCACACATAGGTACTCATATATACCTATAGGTGGTTAACCTAGTAAGGACAATACACTTTCGTATAGATTTTTTATTCCGATAAAATATTAAATAAATAAAAGTAAGATGTCAGTACCTTTTCTTAAAAAGAGTGTATATTTTATAATGGTTGTAGTAGGAGCTAAAGTATCATGGCTGAGATGGTCGCACACCAAACGGTTTCGACCCAAATGAAAGAAGAGATAAATAAGTATAGAAGTGGAAGCAAACAGCCTCCTAATGGCAGTGCATAATGATTGCATTAAAAACTGGCTAACGTAGGCTAGTAAACTATAATTACTAATGGAAGGTAATTCACAATCAGTAAGTTTACGGTACACAAGCTGACTGACAGCTTTTGCATAAAATGTTTATAGCTGCATTAGGGCTTACCCTGCCCTGACTATATTAGAACAGAAATGTCTTATTTTCCACGGATAGTGGTTTGCCAGTTCAGTTATAGGGGCAAATCAAACCCACTCATATTATTCCATCGAACTCAATTTGCATAACTGTAGTAAAAAGTAAAAACCACCATGAAAATAAAAATAAGCGTAGTATCCCGACTCTCGACCCATTCAAAACTTACACTCGCACTTAAATGCAACTCAAGCCATAAACATTGCTACTGCAACAATCATCAGAACATACTTACAATTACACGGACATACAGGTAGATAAGTACCACGAAGTAAATGCATGAACCTGAAGTGGACTAAATACGTAGACACACAGTTATTTTCCTATATCTATTAAGTCCAAGGCCTGAATTTACATATGTAAACGAGAGAGAGAGAGAGAGAGAGGAAGAACGGATGAGTTGTGTCCAGTCTGTCCATGCATTATGTTCATTCTACGGTAGTGGTTGATAAGGACGATAACATAAACCCAAATAACCCCTTATCGCATAAATTAATTAGCAGAAGAAGGCAGTAAGATGAACCACAAAAAAGACGCTCTTTGTTTCTCCGATATGCATAGAGGAGACTAACCATACAAAGTTTGTTTTCCAGGAATAGTGATGAAGCATCTTGTTGAATGTAATACAAACCTCATGGTTTCTGTTTCTCCCTGTTCCCATCTGCCTCTCTACTTTGTCTCTTCTTTCTTCTCCTACCTATCTCGGCCTAGCTTCACTCCCATTACTATACTTATCATTCATCCGATTCTTAGCGTTTCTATTTATGTAGGCATTACACACATACTTATGCACTTATTAATAGCCAACATCAAAGCCACCACTTTTTCATTCCTTATTTTACTATATAAAAACGTTCGTGGGTGCTCTGCTCTGTAACTTAATACCATCAGCCAACAGTACATAATGTCCATATTACAATACAAGAACATGATAAGTAGCCACATATCATTATAGTAATAAACCAAAAAAACTATATTGGTCATTTCATGTTTGATGCCATAGCTGACAGTATCACACACACAACTGACTTTTAATAAGCAAAAAGCATACACATAGGAAACAAGGAATCCGCTTCATTATCACCGGAACAATGAACTACGTCCCTCAATCTTTTATTTCATAACAAACTAAATAAGATAAATATTTCCTAGTCCATCACAAATGAACAAGTAGCAATTTCTATAACAGCATGCACATAAGTAAGCACATTAAACCTTAAAAACCGATGTACTTATTATAATTAACAACTTCCAAAGAAAGGTATTGACATTGTTACAATGATTCGAATTTATTCCGGAGGATATAAACAACCGCATACATTTTGTTATTGTGCTTTGTTTACGTTCACCAAGTTGTAAAAATGGCACATTTTCACATCGTGTACGATGTACGATTGAATCTCGAATATAACAAAGTGCTTTTTATCAACAATTGTAATTGATACTCGAATTATTTAGTGTAAAGAACTTTTGAGTATTTTTGATGGCCATTACAGATATAAACTTTTACGAGTATATATCGAAAATATACTCGTAGTTGGATACATCTGTAATGTCTATGTACATCGCATGAAAAACGACAAGATTGGTTTACCGGATCCGGGTTCGAACGTAAAATGCAGAAAAAACTCTGTTGACACCTAACACAATGTCTTCAATGTAATTATATAAAAGGATCAGAATAAATGTTGCATTCGATACACATAAACGCTGTTAATTTAATGACTCGGCGATGCGATGAAATGAATTGAGCACAATGGAAAGTGCGAATGAGTTAAACGGATATGACTATAGATTTGTAATAATGTCGATAACAAGTTAATAACGCGTAAAGCCCGGCAAGTGATTTTCTTTCGACTTTGATATGATTTGTTGAAATGAATAAGTAGATACTTTTTATCATTCATTCACCTGTCATTACTTGCGGATGAAGTTTATTTGCAGTGAATACTGAACAAAACTTGAACGGAAGGTGAGCCGGATCTGCTTCTTAACATCTATGATCAATCTTAACAAGATCTCAGGACCTGTCCTTACTTCATTTCATTTCAATACCACTGCAACGCTATGTAATATTTAATAAGTGTTTAACTTATCTCTCACATAAAAACGCAAGCAGGAATCACACACTGTTTATATCCTTGCAAAGCGTTAGTAATAGAATATATAAATCAATAATAGTGACTATAGGGACGTACAAGCAGAATATACAGATTATCATTCGTTTTATCCATCCGTCATTAGCCGAATGCATTTCGAATGTATATTTCAACCACTTTCTTTTTTATTGAAGCATAAAAGCAAAGTGTATTAACTGTATAAGTTACAAGGATGCATTTATTTCTTTTAATACTCAGGATGATTCCATGTTAATCCTAATTCCATATATGATTTAAACAATATGCAGTTGGCTTGCCACTGCCACATTAATCAAAAAAGGAAAAATAAGAATCGTATGATTTCCGTAGCTATCAAAACCACAGCTATCAGTATGGAGTATGCATATGTAAAAAATAAAAATTATAAGATTGCTCACACATCAAAGAAAGTGCAGTTCCTTTCCCTACTGCCACATGGCAGCAAATGAAACGACATACTTTCAGAAAGCGGATATAGCACAGCAAGAGAACATTTTGCCAATGCATGTTTGCTATTTTGTACTCCGTACGCAACGCAGTTAAAATTATTGACATTTTACATGTACAAACGAACTAGGTGCAAACACATGGCATTGTCGGAGAAATTTGTTGTTACTTCTCCATGAATTGATTAGATTTGACCAAATGAGGGGTAGTATTACATATCCGATCGCCGACTGGTACATATCCGATCGCCGAATGGTACATATCCGATCGCCGAATGGTA
>JAAAYG020051605.1:183-11204 GCA_009936455.2 Tomocerus minor
ACGTACGTACGTACCCACGTACGTACGTACAGACAGACATTTGGATCTTATAAAGAAACGAGGCCGTTTCTTAATAAACGTACTAACGTACGTACGTACGTACCCACGTACGTACGTACAGACAGACATTTGGATCTTATAAAGAAACGAGGCCGTTTCTTAATAACCGTGGTAAACAAGAGGCTAAATATGCTGCGGTAGGGATGAATAGGTGGTGGTAATATGATGTCGAATACAATAACTTTCTTTAGATTCTAAGAACACGTGTATAAAATTTTAACACATTATCTTAAAGAGTGCAGGCGAGTGATTATGATGACAAACCCTAGATACTCACCCCTGAGTGGGCGTCCGAATTGTCCCAATTTAACGTAATGGCTTTTTTTAAAGCCAAAGAACTACGTACGTGTTTAAAATTTAAAAGCGCTATCACAACACATTCCTGAGTTATCAGGATGACAAACCCAAGAGTAATACCCTATCCAAGAGTAAGGTAATACCTAATGGAGGCAGTGCCTAACTATTTAGAACTCAGTTTCGGGAGGGGCAAAGCCTAGCATATTAAATTACAACATTTTCGAAAGCTTCAATTCGGGCGTAGCGCAAAAAATTTTGCGGTTTTAGCCTTTAAATTGATTAAATATATCTAATTTCGCGGGAAGCACGAAACATTTTCTCTTTTTCTCGACATTTCGAGGGTGGTATTTGCCCCGAATGCCACCCCCTCAATGCGTTCATAGTTTTATTTATTTATGGTACGATTTGCACCAATTTTGGCTTTCCCAAAAACCCCAAGAACAAATGTTTAAAATTTGAAAGTGTTATCTTAATGCGTTCAGGTGTTATCATTCGGAAGAACCGGACAGACACACATATACAGACGGATCCAACGTTCGCACAATGTTGCTTCCGCAAAATAATGTGAGCAAGCAATTACAGAAAGCTGGCCCTAATGAGGGCAAAAGTGTACACAACTTTGGGGAACACAACACACACAAAGAGAAGCATAAAGGATTTGTGTAATGAGTGTATAAAATTTAGTGATAGCGTTAGCAATTAAATGTTTTACAGTGCTGGAGTATATTTCTTTAATGGAAGTAGTTTTAAATATTTTATCCTACCAAAGTATTTAACACTGGTTGGAAGTAGTATTCAATAATATTACAAAGCGTGAATAGTGGAAGCATGTCGTTGAAAATTATGAATATATAAGCAAAAAAATTCTCATAATTGATTTTATTATTAAATGTAGTGGTATCTGTCAATGTTTTACTACAACCCATTTATTAGAAACACAATCGCTGATTTGATTCCCGTTTATTGACGTTGACTAATGTAATGAACAATAATAGATTGCGCTTTACCTCGTCGAACAATTGTGTACGCTTTGAATACCACAGGCGTATATGTCGCAGTTTGGTCCATCTGAGCTAAGTTGGAGAGCATAATGTTCTATACGAACGGACGAACGGACACAAATTCTATAAGCTCGTTGACGGCCAGCTAAATATAAACTACTACACAGCCACAGGGGTACCGGCTAACCTTTCGTAAGTCCGAAAACGGTTCTGGGAAAGTAAACAATACATAAGTATAATAAGTATTGTATACCTACTTATATAAGTAAACAATACAAAACCTGAGCTACTGTACGAAATTATGGTTTCTAGTAACCGAATTCCTAATTATACAACAAAAAGCCAAAACGTCTGCCGTCGCCAGCAGACGAGGTCTATATTGAATCCCATTTTATTTTCAATTATTTTAGTTTATAGTGCATACGCATATAAGTGAATATCAAATCAAAAATATTTTATCTGCCATGAGAAAATACATACTGAAATTGAATTCGGTCAGGGGAGAATAAATTTTCCCTACAGATCACCATGCCGAATTGCAAAAACAGGTGGGGGCTAAATTGACAAGAAGAATGTGTTTAGGGGAATACGGTATTGTTAGGAATTATATCATTCCATTTTGATATAATTCGGATAGACAAAATTATTTCACACGAATCCCTGATTTTGTCCGCCCCATGACTGCTGTTAAAACAAAGCCAATGATTTTTAGACACGAACAAGAAAAACTGGACTATATAAATAACGCTGTACTCACCCGTAGGTACCTGCATACATAATTGGTATACATAAGTAAGCCCAAGCAGGAACCAAAACTCGAAATTATATCGTTTCAAAAATCTGAAACCACTCATTGAATTCCCAATTTTGAATTCTTACTGGACTTGATACTAGTAAAAATTTTATTAATAATCTTCTTTAAGTGAAATAGGTTAAGCTAGGAAATTTTTCCCCATCAATGAAGAACATCATGAACATAGAAAATTTTACGGAAGCGAAAGTTTCTCCGACTTTGTACAATTACGTGGGTCTATTATTATTCTGCTGGGCTTTTCACTTGTGAAATGAAATAGTAAAAAATCCACAAATAAATATTATTCTGTTAGAATTTAATGAGAGGGTCTTCCGACAAAACTGCGTTACAAAGATAAATTACATTAGGCGTATTCACTTGTTACTATATGTGCAGCTCTATAATATTTCATCAATATCTAAAGTCAACATTATTTCCATAATGATGTATCTGTTGTTCTTAATTTACTTGTATCTGCTTTTGAACAGACAATTCTGTCTCGGGTGGAAATTGAAAGATGTGATACATTTGGAAAAAGATTGCTATATTAGGCTAATATTTCAAGAAAATACTTTCAGTGACACACTGGGAGATTCATTAATTAATCAAATGCAAGATATCGACATCCCTTTCACATTCACAAATATAAAGGTACATGGTGATAATTTTTTGTGCAATGGATATTGGGAACGTGGATGGTACGGATTTAATGTGTGTATGGAAAGCTTGCAGAAAGATAATTTACAATCATTCTCATCTCCTAATCTCTTGAGTCGTTTCCCTTGTATCACAAATATTGTGGTCAACTTCAACCCTAAAGTTTTTATGGATATCATGCTGATTCATTATATGAGTGAGACTTTTGAGACTCAGACACAAAGACTTGATGTGGATATGAGCAGAGACGAAGGCAGAAACTTCTGGCAGGAATCGTATAATGTTGGAGAACAATCCTCAGTTTATGTCCTCGTCAATAAACCTGTTTTCGAGCTGGCAAAAGCAAAATCCAATTTCTTCGATGTACCGAAAAGAGACTACTACCAAGACACCAACATTTTAAATAAACTATTTTTGACCAAACCCTGGTTTTTACTGTCCCTATCGGACAAAGAAGAATCAACGGTATACTTCGTCTGCCCAGAGTTAAACTCAATTGACGTTGAATACAATGGAGAATATACATTTAGTTTATTGCCGCTGTGTTCCAAAAACAATTGCTTGGAAAAACATCTACGTCTTCAGGCAATACAAACCTTCATTCGGAAAAGCAGTTGGGCCAAATATTTGGGTGTGGATATAGTCGACGAAAATAATTCGAACGGGTTGCAGGAAAGCCATTATTGTGGGAGACCCCTTCGGAGCCTCTATTTCACAAAGGGTCAATCATTTTACAATGAGGATGGCCCCTCTTTGCCAATTGTTTCAATGATTTTCCAAAGCTGGCCAAATGTCACTCTCTCCTATGGCAATAATTTTTTTTGCTTTAGAGGGCTACTTGTGTCTCTTTATTTCCAAACAAATAGTTTTGATAACAAGGACGGTCTTTCTGGTCCTTATCTATTGGGAATGCCAACAATGGAGGAGTCATTCAATTTTATTTCCTGTGTCGTGCTGGAAGACGAAACTCTTTCTTTTCATGGCTACATTCGACCATTTCAGAGTTATGCTTGGATGGGCATCATCATTTCAATTGGATTGGCAGTTGCTTTTCTGCATGGAGTCACATTTTGCAAGAAAGAGAGGAGCATTCCATTCATTCTGATCATTTGTGCCTATTTGTTGAAAAACTGTTGCTCCCTGCCAGCAGTAGCCGCAAATAGACTCTGGGTAAAATTAGTAATTGGGCCATTGCTACTCATGTTCATTGTACTGTCATATGGCTACGAGGGAATTGTCATTTCGGATTTAGTTGAGCCACGCCATGTCAAGCAAATTGAATCCATTCAGCAATTGGCTAATCTTTCCGGCATATATGCTTTCGGGGAAATTCGTCGCACGAGGGAATTCCATCCGTTCGAAATTTCAGAAGGGATTAAGTACATAATTATTAAAAGCGATCAATGTCGAATGATGAATTACAGTTACAACTGCCGACTACAAAAACATTCGGCAGGTAAGATCTTTGGAGGAAGTCTAGGCTGGGACGATGTAATTTGGGATTATATTAAAGGCTATAGTCAGTTACCAAAAAAAGAATTCATACTGTTTGTATCGTCCTATGTAATTGAACGATATTATTCCAAGGAGTTTCAATCCTCAAATTTTAATGCGATTCAGAGAATTCACAATATTACCGACGTTTATCCTGACTTTCCCTCCACCACTCCTCAGCAATGGATTTCAAAATGCAATAATTCTGTCCTTATTCTCAGAAGTTCCCGTCTCCATCGACTTCTAAATGATTCTCACTGGAATCCACAGAGTGGAGGAGTTCAACCAACCAAGAAATTATATTACGGAAGAAATGAAAACTCCTTTCTAAACCTCCCAATTTACACTATTATCGCCACCTCGAATTTTCCTATGTTAACGTGCTTCCTCCGCCAAAAATTGTCGATTGTGGGGCATTCGGGGCTTTTTCATGCTTGGTTGGAACATTTCAAAACCCTAAATTTTAGCAAATGTAAAACGTGCTGGAGAAGAAATCCTCCTCGGCCGTTAACATTTTACAATTCCAATATTAGCACGATATTCTATATTAGTTCAGGCTTTGTTGCGCTTTTACTCCTGTTATTCTTATTGGAAACCGTTTATTACTCTAAAAGCAGAATTTGGCCACTTACTTCCCATTTGTTAATGTCATTAAAAGAAATTTTTTTGGAGGATCATGATGATTGAATAAATAAAATGAGTTTGTGATTAAGATGATCATTTTTCTATCAAGTATATATCTGTGTTATTATTATTTATTCAACATCCCTTTTTTGGCTAAGTGTTGTCGATTAGTAAATAATAAAAATCAGTTTGAAAACATTATTGTGATGCAATGCTCTGGCATATTGTATTATTATGCTAAAATATTAAGCCTCCATGGCCAATAACCCAGAGGAGCGTACATGCTTAAATAAAAAATGTTTAAATATTATCAGTAAAATATTTTACTTAGGTAGAGAAAAAAGAGAAAGAGTAAGCAGAGATTTACCTTTAGACCCTTGTGGTGCACACAGAGAAAAGATCGATATGCGAACAAGAGAATGGCCTAAGAGCATGCACATCATACGCCTCATTAAATACCTCAGTCATGTGCATGATGGATGACCCATATTTTAAGAGATCATATGATGCTATTGTTGTCCAGTGAGAGAAGATCATAAATAATCTTTATTGTCTTGCGTGAGTTTAACACACATCGAGGGGAGAAACGGATTTGAGAATCTGTATGTTTCCACTCCTTTCTCCAGAAAACCTGGAGAAAGAAGGTTACCAAAATTGTTAATTGCAGGTAGATCACTCGTAAGCCTTCTCAGGCCCTGATATTCTGTGTTAGTGGGCCAAAGATCCTGTATAGAGTGACTGCGAATAGTAGAAGCAGTGTTTTTCTTTTTATACTGCAGAAAATTATAAATGCATAAAAGCGGTAAGATTTCCACAACAACTTGTTTCACTTTAAAATTCAATGTTAGGTTGAAGCGGTATCAATATTGTTATAATACAGGTAACAATTTATTAGAAACACAATAGCTATTTTTGGTACCTATTTATACAATGACTAGTTAAATGAACAATAAGTGAGTGCGCGTTATCTCCGTATAACTTGTGGACCGTCTGCGCCCATTTATAATAGGGTTTGTCACGCAATGTTTATGCATAGTTTGGTCAACCTCCGTCAATGCGTTCGGGAGTTATTGTGTTAATGTGTGATTTTATAAGCTCTCCTAGGGCGAGCTAACAAGATTGACTGACAACATCTAATGTATTATGTCCTTAAAATAACAGTCACAAATTGCAACGGAGATACAAAATACTTCATTAAATTCATTATTTATTTATTATTTTTATTTATTGAGGAACAAAACAACTGAATTCCCGTTCTCGTCTTCTAATTCACATTCTTGACACTATTTTAAATTTATTGATTTTACCAACGGCAATACACGTGTAACTAGAACAGCAGAAAAAAACTATATTCCGTCTCAATCTGTATTGTCTAACTCTGAAAAACGGTCATTCTCCTTTTAAGGTCTGTTGTTTTGGTGTCGTTTACCTGAGTATGTAAAACAAAGTAAAACTAAACCTTTATTTGTAAAAACACTCCAAAATTATATATTAAGTATCCAAAAAACATCGTTTACTCAACCCGCCCCAGAAAATATATGTAACTATCCTTGTATCTATTCAATCGTAAATAATTGAAAACTGTTTAAAAAATGTATCCGCAAAATTGTCCTGTAAGTCTAATCTCATTGACATTGTAATTGCCTTGGAATAGAGGATAATGTCAATTACCAACAAATAAATAAATAAGAGTAGCTTGGAAAGAAAGATAAGGCACAGACTAATTATTTACTACTAGTAAATCTATAATGTGTATTTTGAGCTTCGTTGTAGGCTGTTTCACTTGACAATAAGCAACTAACTTCTCAATGGAGCAGTCAAGACACTTATATACTTAGGAAGTTTACTATCATTTAATTTACTATCACTTCAAATTATGTCAACTTTGACAACAAAACCACCTTCTGAAAATGCAATATTTGCTCTAATTAATTTCCAATACTGAGACCAACAAATAATGCAGAATAGTCGTGAATAAATTATCTGCCACAATAAATTCACGAACATATCACTTTATGGCTATTCATTTTAATTGGGAATCTTGGATATGTCATGGTAATTACTATCTAATGTCTAAATAAAGGTGGTCGCCTTTATCATTATGTCTATAAATGCCAAAAAGAAAATGCATTCATCATAAATTTTGAACTACCACAAATGAGTCACGTCACACGGTTTGGTGGGGCACATATACTACTTAAACGGAAAATAACATTGTGCAGTAGCCCACGAAAGCATTTCATGATGTTGACAAAAAATACAATAAAATATTTTGGTATCTTCACAAAAATTGGAGGGTACTTTAAAATTTCTCCTTTTTCATGGGATTCCCAAACCCAATCTCTATCAGTGGGACAAAATCGGATTCAAAAAATTTTGTGGAAGATTTGTGCAGCAAACTGTTTCCTCTACGTGGTATACTTGACAGGAAGATTTATGGCGGAAATTAAACGAGGCTCCAATAATTACTCCGACCTTTCTCTACTATTATTATTCAGTTTGGCATATTTATGGAGCAGTGCGGCATATTACAATTTATACAAACGGAAAACTGAAATGACAACATTTTTTAAAGAACTTGTTTCAATCGATTCTGCACTAAAAGGTGTGCTGTAAAGATTATTTATTGCAGTTTTAATAAAAGTTTTGATAAAAGTATTTATCCTTTGACAATTGTACAGGTTTCTATTTTTGCCAATTTTCTGTTTTATGCACAATAATTTTATTTTTGCTGTAATTATAAAAATATTACATTTAAGTAACCTTAGTTAATGTCATGATGTCTTTTTTGTTATATTAAAGGAGAAATAGCTGTAAAAGAGAGTAACAAATGGAATGCTGGCAAACTACTTGAGATGACAGTTTTGTTTTACATACTACAATTTCTGTCGATTCAGTTTGTATTTACTGTGATGTACATGATGACTTTTCCGAGTAAACTTTATTTGGTATCAATGCTCCCAGAGGATTATTTAACCTCAAAAACAATGCTGATTTTTGGTCCATATGAGATACTCTCCATCTTAGCCATGCTATTTGCAATAATTTACAATGGAACGTACATGCAGCTGTACATTTCCATGTCTCCTTACTGGTGTGACGTCCTCAGGTTGGTAAAAAGCTTGTCATTTAGTTACCAACAAAAACAACAAATGTTATGAATTAGATGTTGGTATATATAGAAGATATATAGAAGTATATGTAGAATAGCATCAAAAGTAGGAAGTAATTTAATTCAGAACAATTGTAGACAATTAATACTTAATTATAATTAACATAATCTGTATTTAAAATAAATTTTTTGGGGTCCAACAGAAAATACATGTATTTTGAAAATACTCTCCCCACTCCCTGAAAAATATAAATATCTTAATGACGATAGCAACATATTTTAAATTACTATTTTCTAATTTTAATAAATTTTGATATTAATTTGATTCAGGGCAATGAACATTTCATTATTTACATTGTTCGACTGAGAAAAAAATTCAGAAGTGGAAATTACAGTTATTTAGAATTAAATGTTTACGTCGTTGCATTGAAAATCCCTTTATCTCTTTAGCCTTCATACAGAGTCCCATATCGGATTTTCAGACTTTAAAGTAAATGTAGGTAGTAGGTACCCACTATTCACCACCATCTAAAAGTACTGGCTTATATTAGACAAATTCCAATACGTACCCTGAATATAAAATAGCAATAATTACTTTGATATTAAAAATAATTTGTACTTCGGCGTACGTTTTAGAATTTATCGATTATGGAATATCAATATGTAAAAAATGCCTGAAATTGTGTCTATTATATTGTCGAATAGTAAAGCAACAATTGGATTTTTAATATTATCCGTTTTTCTTGTCGACATTCCAAACTGCTGAAAAGAATAGATGGCTATTGTACTAGTACTTTACACTAACTTTCATTTTATTTTTTTATGCATGTTTTAATGTATTTTTGTGCATCAAGTGTTAGGAAAACAAAGAAGCTATTTGAACCAAGGTTGAAAATTTATTCAGCTTTTATTCCAAACCATAAAATCAGATTATTACTATACGTTTTATGCTGAATGTACTAATAAACTGGATAAAAGTTTTTTGTATTTTAAAGTCAAAATTAAATATTTTGAATTCTCAAAGCACAAAATGAATTTTAAATACATGTATTTTGCCCATCTATGATAAATAGGAAACTTGCTTGGATGAATTTAGCAAATTATTTTGTTTGAAATATTTGAATTGAAGAATTAATGAATAAAAAAAAACTATTTAGTACCAAATATGTTATGGGTTTTCAATGTTGTTTTCAGTGTGAATAAAAACTCTTGGAAGATGGTTAAAACATTTCAAAAACTGAAAATTCTGAATGAATGCTTTAACAAAAGTTGGACTGGAGGATATGCACCAATGAAATTTACAATGCTTGCTACCATGATAACATTCTCCTCTTTTTCATCGATTCGTTTCTATGCCCGCGTTCCTTGGGCTATTTATGTCGTGTACCCACTAACTTCTTTTTGTTGTTTGACAGCTTCCTCTATCATTATTTTCGGAGCTGCTCAAGTCTATGAACGATCTCAAATCTACATCCACACCCTAAAAGCAATAAGTACAAAAACGTCAATTTTTAAAAGGGAAATTAAATGTCTTAGGCCGTTTGGGATTCGACTGGGGATCTTAAGAGCCATAAAGTACTTGTATCTTTTTGCTTACTATTTGTCAATTTCTAATTATCTTCTTTCATTTTTAATTGCCCTTCCTCAAAGCAATTTTGTTTAAAGTCAATAATTTTGACTAGAAAATGTTGCTGGCCAAATGTCACTCTCCGTTGGCAATAAGTTTTACTGCTTTACTGTGCTACCTGGATACTATCATGTGTCTCTTTATTCCCCAAAAAATAGTTTTGATAACCAGTACTGTCTTTCTGGTCCTTATCTATTGGGAATGCTAACAACAGAGGATGAGTCATTCAATTTTATTTCCTGTGTCGTTCTGGAAGGCGAAAGACTTTCTTTACATGGAGAAATTCAACCATTTCAAAGTTATGCTTGGATGAGCATCATTATTCAGAGTGACGTAATCTCCATGTATGCATCTGTTGTGTCTGTCTGTCCGTCCGTCACTGTGCTCGATATCATTTGAACCGATTGAAGTACAATGTTCAAATTTTCTGTGTGTCATCTTGAGGTCAAAAGGAAGATCAAGTTCTATTATGGGGTCACTACCATTACAGGGTCATGACCTCATGACCTAAACATCTCTGTGCTTAGTCAATGGAGATGGTAAGAAGCTAATGATTAATGGGAGAAGCAAAGACAGTGGACCACTGAGATTTCGACTATATACTGAATCTTGCACTGCTGGATATAGTTGCGGGAAATTGAAATTACGTCACTCTGATTTATAGCTATTTGAATAGTTTATTCAGAGTGGCGTAGTCGCTATGTATGTATCTGTTGTGTCTGTCTGTCCGTCCGTCCCTGTGCACGATATCTTTTGAACGGATTGAAGTACAACGTTCAAATTTTCTCTGTCTCATCTGGAGGTCAAAAGGAAGACTAAGTTCTATTATGGTGTCACTACCATTACACGGTCATAGTCATGACCTAAACATCTCTTGACAAAACTGTGCTCAGTCATTGGAGATGGTAAGAAGCTAATGACTGAGTCTTGTTTTGTTTGATGTAGTTGTGGGAAATTGAAATTTACATAAATTGAATAATTTCAACATAATACTTGTACATGTTTAGTTGTCTACGTCACTCTGTTTTATGCTGTTTGAATAGTTTATTTCAATTGGACTGGCAGTTGCTTTTCTGCATGGAGTCACATTTTGCAAGAAAGAGAACAGACCCCATTCATTCTGATCATTGTGCCTATTTGTTGAAAAACTGTTGCTCATTGCCATCAGTAGCCGAAAATAGACTCTGGGTTAAATTAGTAATTGGGCTATTGCTCCTCATGTTCATTGTACTGTCATATGGCCAGGGTTGACGTGGAGGAAATGAAGGGGAAGGATAATATTGGACAAAATTGGTTTTATCCACTTCAATTTCATCCAGGTGGATAGTGGATGGATGAAATTAAAGTTATTTTAAT
>JAAAYG020051638.1:0-11196 GCA_009936455.2 Tomocerus minor
ATTCTCTACGAGAATCGAAGTTCATACCTGTCGATTAAGAACAGAAATCTTAACCGCTGGACTGATGTGCCCTGGCCAGTAATGCAGTATGATAGTACCTATGTAAAACTTTTGACACTTCTCAATTCTCGTTTGCCTCCCATTTGATTTTAGTATGGTATGCTGCCATTCTCATTGAATTTTTTATGAAATGATTTATTTTGTAATTTGCTAAGAAAAGATCAATAAATACACGACCGGTCTGGCCTAGTATGCTATCATTCACTTCTTCACAGTGTAATATTTCAATGACCACATTAAAACAACAAAACAGTATCACCTTCATCCGTCGTACGGGCCCTCACAAAATACACCGCTTTACCGCTTCACCGCTTCGAGACTTTCGGATATAATCTCAAACACGTCCCACATTGGAGCATGTTTATTTTTCTTTAGGTTAGGTTAGCGTTACACCCAAAAGTCTCAAAGCGATGCGATGGAGAGGTGTATTTTGTCAGGACCCCTTCATACTGGCTGTGAACCTAGATTCGTATATTATAAAAAATTATGCATTCAAAATATTTCTAACTCACTCAGAGGTCATCTGAATTTAAAATATATCTTAATCCATAAAATAGTAGTAAGTCAATGATCAGGAATAATAATCCTGAATGGTTAGGCTGAATAAAATTAAACGAGGTAAAACTTCACATTTTAATCCCGTATCTTGAACTCGCAAGCCATAAATCTATTTTAGGACTCGTAGAAAAAATTGTTGCTGGCATGCATTGGCATAGTTTGCCAAAAATATCGGGAATGAAAAGTGAAAGTAAACTATTTTTAAATTGTCTCGATATTGTATTACTGGGGTATTGAGATACTACGTAACGTGTTCTTGAGATTTGTTGTTTTCATAAGTCCTTTGTTTCCAACAACACGTCGATTTTAGCGGCTCTATTCTAAATTCTGACTTTGTCTTATTCTACTACCACATGTAGTTAGTTCTTTTGTTCGGTTCCTGATACAATCGTTACGAACGAACCACTGGAACCTGTGACAATTTCTACAGATGAGAGATCGTATTTATCGGCAGACACGTTGTCCTTTCGGTTGAACTGTGACAGGGTTTAATTAAACGAATAATAAAATGGTAAGTGAATTTATTGAGTTAGGTTCAAAATTACCTAATTATTTATCAACCTAGGTACCAACAACAAAATAGATGACAAACTATAAAACAATTTTAACGCACCAGGGGTGACTGGCTGTTGTTTTTATTTTTGTGGTCATAATATTGTGAGTAATGAGTAATCATTACCTATTTATTCATTATTGTTGTCTGCCTCCGCCTGTACCATATTTAATGTTGAATGTTTAACATTTGACAGTCCTAATTCATCATTCCTCTGATTTATCATTTAAAATATTTAATATTGATTATTATTATAGGCCCAGTGTGACGAATCTGGTGACACTCGCAAAGTTGCCTTCGCAGTATTAAATTTCCTTGAAGAAGAGTACACCAAAGCAAGTACAGACTCTGACAGTCAAGAGAGCTTAGAGGTTGCCATACAATGTCTGGAAAAGGCTTTCGGAATTTGTTTGACAGATGCGACCAACGACAAGTCAGTTTCCCTTCGAAAGCTTGTATTGAAAAACGATGGAGCTGGGTCAACAATCGCTGAAAATAAATGCCCTACAACTACAAATGGTGCATCTGAATTGAGCCAATTACTTGGCGCTGCAATCAGTACCCAGGTACAGGTGCAATTAATTATATAGGTTTTACTAGTAATGTTTTATTTTTTAACTGTTAAAGTACGTTTAGCTATACTAATTATGGATATGTGGACGAAGTTTCATGATATTAATTGAAAAATAAATGACACAGGATTTAGATCTTGGCGAAAAGTATGTACCGCCGCCTGAACCTGCTGATGACGAAAAAAAGTTGGCTGACGAAAACAAGAACAAGGGAAATGACGAGATGGTTGCTGGAAATTTTAACGAAGCTCTTTTGTGTTATAATACGTAAGACTACATTAATGCATCCAAATTCAAGTCTCATAAATATTAAGCCTTCTTTATAATTGTTTTCCGATGTCTCAATAAAATCATTAGTTATAAAATGTAAATGCCGATACGTAATGATCAATGATTATGCGTTTGGGTCGAAACGATTTGCAACAAATTTTGATATTTTTTGTTTTACGTTGCAGCGCAATTAAACTCGATGGAACAAAAGCTGTTTATTTTTGTAACAGAGCAGCTTCATTTACGAAGTTGGAAAGATATGCTGAAGCGTTAAGGGACTGTCAAATTGCATGTCAACTTAATCCAACATATGCTCGTGCTTATGGTCGTATGGGGTAAATACTTGTTTAATGTTAAAATAATTGACTTGTTATCTTCCTTCTTTTCAGCATTCTTTAGTTTTTTTATACTAATTTGCAATTTAATTTTCGTCTACACTTCTTTTAGCGCTCATAATTATAAATTGTATTCTTTATTGATAGCTTCAGTTCATTCATGCATTTCATTTCGTTGTTTTCAGTGTTATATATTCGCATATTGAATGCCATCGTGAAGCTCTTCAATGTTACCGAAAAGCAGTCATACTGGAGCCGGAAAACGAAAGTTATTCAAATAACTTGAAAATTACATTAGAAACGGTTGGTAGCGGTGATGCTTCTAATCGTGCGCCAACTGGAGACGGAGTCAATGTGGGTGGTCCCTCTCTCCCCAATGTCTTCAACAGTCCGTTGTTGGTGAATATGGCTAGTCAGATGCTTCAGGATCCCGCGATGCAACAAATGTGTGCATTGCATTTAAAATAATTTTATAATTTATTAGAGAATATATGTAAAACAATTGAAGGGCTCAGGACAAAAGTAGCAATTTCAGTTTTCTCTTTGGCTGTCAAAGAAATTGAAATAGTACACAAAATGTCGATGTTTGGTATAGCTTCAAGAAAATCAAAATTGAGGCTTTTCGTCGGTTATCCCTTCAATTATACTATTTGATTGAATTTATTAAATATGTAATAATTTGTTTCAGGATTCGCACTTTCATGACTACGGTACAAAATCAAGGACCGAGTGGAAGTCAGAGTTTGGAAAGCATTCTTCAAATGTAATAAATGCACATTAATATTAGTTTTTTTGTATACTTTAGTTTCTAACTTCAGTTAAAATTAAATTGTGTTTATTCTAGGGGTCAAGCTGTGGCTCAACAACTTGAAGAAGGCAATCCTATTGCTGAGCAGATTGAAAGTCTAATCAGAAATCACGATACTTCAGAAGAACCAAATAATAGCTAAGACTTGTGAGATGGTTCGTTCACCTAATAGCTAATAACATTAATTTACATGTTAATACCTCATTTATTTAAAAAGTCAATGTTAAATGGCAGAACAGAATCTATGATCAGTAATCTATTGATTATACCTCAAAACTATAAGAGTTATATTTTACAGAGCCGCAACCAAACAAATTAAAATTTACATGTTAATACCTATTTATTTTTGCATTGAGTTTTAAGAAAAGGGAGATAATCGCTGTTCGAAACCAAATGTATTCCCTAATCCGAATTTAGTAATAAAGATAAAAAGTTACAAAGGAAATCATATGGTTATAATATTATTAATATTCTTAAAATCAGATAATCCACATTCAGGTGTCTCAATTAGCAAAAAGCATACACATAATGAATGAATATATAGATGCATGTTGCCCTTGTGTATCGATTTAAATATAATATTTAAAATTTAATACGTAATATCTACAATTAAATCATTCCAGTTTACACTAGCTTTTTTCAAGGTTGGGAAGTATTCGAGTTTACAACAAAAAAGACTGCCGAAGTATAACTAATTTTATGTGTGCCCTAATTACTACACATATTACTGTACATTTTACGCGCTATATACTTTTAATACTAATAGATTGTTACTGTTACAAATATGTTAATAGTTTATGAATAATTTTATTGTTACTAAGTATTAGCAATATAAAGAGGGTGGTAAGGTTATTGTAGCAAAGTGTTTGAAACTTAATTACTTTTGAAGAGTTTAACCCACTTACAAAGCTATACATAATATTATGTTAAATAATTAAGAATAGTAATAATATCCATTTCATATGCCTGCTAACCATCAAACGCTAGGCAAATAAGCCATAAGCACTGCCTAATCGTAACTGAAATCCAGGATCTGCTTTATTTTCTTCAATATTTCCTCTGCATTACTGTCCGAGCTTGAAGCGTTATTAGAAGAATGGGCTGGAACTCCTTTTTCTTTGTTTTGTTCACTTTTGGGAAGGACATCGGAAATAAGAGCAAAAGAAGCTTGCAACTGTCGGGCCGATCCGTCCTCAAGTAATAAAGCCATCCACGCATCCTTGCACTCTTTATCTAAGCTACTGTTTTTCCTGTTGAAGAGTCCCATCCATAGATCAAACAGAAATCAGCAAAATAATGCATCGACATTATATTATTATATTATAAATATATTTGTGTCCATAATAGTACAGAAATATACTAATTGTTTTATTCCTTACTCATTCATTAGTGTTAATTAATTTAATGTCAGACTTATTTATTCGTGGATTCTACATTTTGTTTTTACCTGGTGCATGGTTTTCGATGTTGTTTCAGCGAAGCAATTCTATGCTTGAGATCCTTGATTTCCTTTTCCTTTTTGTTAATAATTTTCTCATTTTCTTTAGACAGATCCTGAACCTCTTCCAAATCAGCCTTCATAAATTTTATTTCTTCGGCGATAATCCCTGTCTCATGAATTAGTGTCTCCCTCTTTTCGACAACTTCGTAGTAATCGTCAAATTCTGAGCTCCTTCCAAAGTAAACTCTGACGATGTCAGCTTCGTCAATCAGTTCGTCACAGACTGGACATGATATAGGCACCCTGTTAAAACATACAGGATTATAAAGGAATAACTAGAAATATATTTTTAATAGTTTTTGGGCTCCAAAAATAGTTTTATTTTTGCAATATAATAAAAAATAATTTACTCTTTTTCCTTTTGGGAATCCAAGAATGTGGACAAGCAAAACTTGTGGAAAAGATGTCCACAGTAGATGCCCACCGCGGGATAATCACTTTCGGTTTTCCCAAGAGCAAATTTTCTAGGCTCCATCAACAAATCCATACAAATAGTGCAAATAAAGAGACTCATCTTTCAAAACTGTTCAAAACCCGACAGAAGAAGAATTCAAAGACCAAATAATATATAATACTTATTTATTTATTTATTTATGTTCATTTGTATTACTAAGGGTAGAGAAATATAATACACTTGTAATGCAGCTACCAGAAAATCCCAAAAATCGCTGCTACTGCTAAATAAAAAGTTGCATACAGTTCCAGCTCAAACAAGTCGAATAAACGCCTCACAACTAGGGCATTCAATCCCGGGAAATCTGTCCCGGGAATTCCCGGGATTCCCGGGAATTCCCGGGATTCCCGGGAAGTTTTTCCAGGGATTCCCGTCCCTGTTCCCGGGAAATTCCCGGAAAATTAAACTTTTCAAACCAAACTAACGTTGTGCTAAATAATGATATCAGACCAATACTTGCGCTAATTTTTAAATTTTTTTCCCTGAGTTCCTTGCATCACTCAACGATCTTTGTGGAAAGATTCACTTATTTATAAAATTTTGGCTATGGCTGACGATAACAGTGAAGTTTCGGATGCTGAGAAAAATAAAAATCGAGACAAAATGGAGAAAACAACTGGAAGAAAGCAATCTGTTAGGGAATTTTTTATCAGGGAAGGAAATTCTGCTACGTGCAAGTTAGAATTATGCGGAAAAGTAATTAAATGTGTGGGTGGAAGTACATCCGGTTTGCATCGGCACTTAAAAGGAAAACATGACTTGGATCTACTAAAACGAGATGGAGAAGATGAAATCCATTCAGGTAAGAACTGAAGTTTGCAATGAAGATTAACTTAACCAAAAAATGTTTAGACTACTGAAGAAATTCTGCTTCATCGATGGCCTATTTTTATTAAATTACAGATAACGATGGTGTTACTTTTCCACAAAAACGAATTAAATCCGTTTCGGATTTTTTAATAAAGAAACGAAGAAATTTGGCAGAAACGCTAGCCAGAATGACGGCGAAGGACGGCTTACCATTCCGTGTTTTCATCACTTCACAAGATTTGAGAGATGCTCTACGGTCAAATGGCTTTGGAGACCTTCCGAAGTCCGCCGCAACGATTCAGAATCTTGTCGTCGAATATTCAAAAGACATTCGGGAATCTCAGAAGGCTATTATCCTGGAACTTAGTTCCAAGGGTCAGAAGTTTAGTTTAACCTTTGATGAATGGACATCGACAAGAAACAGAAGATATATGAATCTTATGCTACATGGGGAACCGTCTAAAATTTGGAACTTGGGCTTAGTCAGAATAAATGGATCTATGACTTCAGAAAAGTGCCTTGAATTGGTTGAAAAAAAGCTACAAGATTTCAATTTATGTCTGGCGACTGATGTAGTTTGCATCATTACGGATGGAACATCTGTAATGACAAAAATTGGTAAAATTGCCCCCTGCTACCAGCAACTTTGTTTCGCTCATGGAATCCAACTTGCAGTGATTGACACTCTATACAAAATAAAGAAACAACCGGAACCGAACACTAATGAAAACGACGATGAGGATTTGAATTCTGAATCTGAAGGAGATGAAGAAGACGGCGATGAAAATTTTTCAACAGTTGTGTTAACGGATAATATCAAATCGATTATTGATAAGGTAAGATCTATTGTGAAGAAATTCAAAAAATTTCCATTAAAAAATGAAGTTTTACAAAAGTACGTGAAAACCGACCTTCTCACGGAAAAAGAATCATCTTTATTATTGGATTCGAAAACGAGGTGGAACAGTATGGTTATAATGCTGGAAAGATTTTTGCTGTTAAAGACCTGCATCAAAAAGTCATTATTAGATGTATTTCCTGAGATTACTCTTGAAGATTGGGAGTTGGATCGCATATCGGATGTAGTAAATGCTCTGAAACCAGTTCAGGCAATAGTGGAAGCTCTTTGTAGACGAGACGCCAACCTTATAACCGCTGACGCCGCAATGAATTTCACTTTGAAAAAACTAAAGGAACAAAACTATCCTATGTCTCTGGAATTGCATCAATCACTGAAACACCGGATTTTGCAAAGACGCACGGAATTGTCCGATGTTTTAAAATATCTCCACTCAGGAATACATTCTTCAGAGGGTGATGAAGAGGATGAAGATCCTACAACTGACGAACTGTTCACCGATTTAACATTTAACCAATTGGCCTCCAAAATTAGAGACCTAATTAGCCGTTTATATTCTTCAAATGAAGAAAGAAACAAGGTCGAAGAGCAGCAGGCATCAAGTTCCACCAGTAGTTCTGAGGTGTCGCGAAAAATTAAACAGCACAAGAAAAAGTCAGAATTGCACGAAGAACTGGATTTGGCGTTAACGAAGGCATTATCATCAAATCATAAAGAGAAAACACAGCCAATAAAATCTTTGTTAGCAACAATAAAGCAAGAAATGCGACTTTTTGATGCAGGGGGGAAAAGAGGAGTACATTTATCGATTGTTTACGCGAATTTGCTGGGAATAGTTCCAACCAGCGTGGAATCTGAGCGAGCATTCTCAGCAAGTGGTTATCTGTGCAATAAGATAAGATCAAACTTGAAAGATGAAACACTGGATCATCTTTGTTTTCTGCGGTTTTATTTCCAAAATGGACAGCAGTAGCAAGGTTTATTCATTTAATCCTTGTTTCCTTTTTTATGTTGATTGTATTCATATTTTGTGTCGAAGGAATTGATTAGGCTGTGAAATAAAATAACGATTTTAATGATAAATATAATTTTCGAATTGAGATGCATCTTTTTAACACAAAAATGTTCAAAATCTACGTCTAATTAGGTAGTTTTTTTCCCGGGAATTCCCGGGAAATTCCCGTTTCCCGGGAAGTTCCAAGACCCCCCGGGATTGAATTCCCTACTCACAACTCGCAACACAAGAATGATGACGCCTCACTCAAGCCACAAGCAAGACAGGCAAGAAAAATGCCAATCCCTTCAATCTTTCAAAACTTTGCCATTATTTGTTTTGTAATGACAGTAAATGAGTAAAGCGTAGGCTGCAGTGCATACAGCCATTTTTCTAGTTCTACTTATGAATGCACATATTTTTTAGAATTCGTAATTCCATGATAAATCTTTATATTTTATTTGAATATTGTAAATTGCCAAATTCAAATATATGTCTATAATTTTATAAGGAATGTTCACTAAAATATCCAAGACGATTTCAGGGGACCCTGCAGTGCCAGACTAAAATTCCCAACCTACAGGAAAATTTCCCACCCTCCCCATACGCTAACCTAATCTGACCTTTAATTTAAAATAACCAAATTTCAAAGGATTGGGGAAATTCTTCACCCACTGGAAGGATGGGTAATTCTTTCCACCCGCTAATTAAACGTACCTCAACTTACAATAAACTAATTTCGTTGTTTGGGAGGGTGGGGAATTTTCCTGAAGAGTGGGAGAGTTTAGTGTTGGCCCGCGGACCAGGCATTAATAAATCATCTGAGAGATTGCTAACAACAGTAATTGAAATTCAAACTATATAGTTTAATGTTGTGCCATAGGTATTTAAAAAATGATTATAATTGGATTTTGGATTTAACATTCTTTGATATTTTATTTTTTTCATAGAGTATATAAATATATACAACGCGTCGTAATTTCAACCTTGAATTTTAAGCAGGCATATCCTGTGGATACTGTAAATGCTGTGCATAAATAATTGAACAAGCATTGCTTAAATTAAAATATATATTGTTTAATTTATTGTACGGAATTGTGACGTTTATAGTGATAAACATTAATTTACGGTATATATCTGCGATGACTTTAATCCCTCTAATTATTATGCTGAATAACAGTCAACATTTCAGTTTTAGCAAGTGACAAAGCTTTGGATTCTGTTTAAGAACATGATAATGAATATTCAACAAATAAAGAATAAGATCATTGACTCTTGAAATACGGTGTAATGTGGAGCAAAGACGTCAATAGTGCTAATCAAAGTATAAAATTTAACTTTTTGGGTTACTAAGATTGCCAACAATGTTTTTTGAGCATTTTTATGAATTTGATATTACTAACTTACAACCTGTTATTTACTAATTAAATGACTCTTATTTCATCAAAATATTTTTATATTGCTTCATGCAAACAGTTGGATATCATTGCCAGTAATGTTCTAGCCAGAAGTTTTAAAAAATGAATTTTCAAAAGAAAGGTTTTCAATATTCTCAATACTTGTATCAACAACAAATTCCTAGATAATTGTTTGCAGACACACGCGACTGTTTTAACTATGGCAAATAAATCACCGCGTGACATTACTAACCACAAGAATTTATTTCAATACAAAAGTAACTATTCTTATACAGGCATATACACTGTTGATGTAAATTGTATTAAAATTCACTTCCAAATTGAAATATTAGCATTTCTTCCTTCAAAGTTACACCAACAGCTCCGTTGAACTGAAATCTAAGTATTTATGTTTAGTCACAAAGCCACAGACCACAATAATGCCCATGAATAATTTATATCGATTGCGTATGCTATTAATATGCACCGTAAATACTTATATTGAGCCGTTTAACTCGACATCCTTCCTACCCGTTTATTTCATTAATTAATTTAATTTCACTCACTCACTCGTTAATGCATTATTAATTCATTTTGATAAACTTCCCATCAATTAACCCAAACCAACAATTATTTTGCTAACCTGTGTATATTTTAATGATCTTTTTACATTTTAAAGTGTGGCGGAGAAAATAATCGTCCGATCCCACAATATTCGTAATTGAAGTAATGACATGTTTTTGTATTCATGATAATTTCGTTGGATTTTGTGGTGAACATGTCATTTGGAATATTGTCACATCGCCAGGTTTGTTTTTATCCATTTTTCTATAAATACCAAGAATTTTTAACAAAAGCATCTGCGTCTTTGAAATAGGTCTGTGATTCATTTAATTAAATTGATGGTTGAAAATCTGTTGTCTACCTGCATATAAAGCAATTCTGTCATAGCTTTCAATCCAGTTGAGCCAGGGACTTTACAGCACTAGTCGTGAACTCATTAAGCTTAAACGGACATTAAAATGCAAAACGTGACTTTCCTTTTTTTCGGGCTAGTTTTTATTTTTATTGCAAATCTCTTACCAAATGTTACAGGTATTCTTTTTAATTAAACTATAAACGTGTAAGTGTAACAGATAATAATTTTCACTTTAATCTATTTTTTTATATAAAGTAAAATATTGTAATGGGTATATGGAGAGCCACAAATATGTAGACCATTCTTAATTATATGTGCTTCAATGAATAGCAAAATGGAAAAAAGCAGACTTGACAACTTTTGAGTCCTATCCGACAACACAAGAAGAATGTGACGAGTATAATGGGTGCGAATACGAGGGTCAATTTGCATTTGTAGATGGCAAGAAGTCTTTAGATTGGGTGAAGAAGAATAACATCATCGCAATTCACAGCAAAGATTCCAAAAAATATAAATTAAAAACATTGAAAATCCGCCAAGGAAGTAAATCAATCGAAGCGAAAGTTTATGATGAGTGCAACGATAGCGACTGCAAAGGCTGCTGCACTAAAAACAGCAAGAAAACGGGATTCCTTATCGATCTGGAAAGCTTCACTGCCAAACGGTTTGGATCCTCTTCAGGAACTGTTGAATGGATGTGCGTCGACTGCTGATTTCAATTGATGTGCTATTTAATTTAATTTTTCCTCCATCATTAAACAAGTTAAAAATATGTTTGTTATGTAGTTATAGCAAAACACAGTTTATCGTAGTGTCCTAAGTAGGTACTCTTAATTATTTTTGACGAAATCTTTAACTCTGCATTAAAATATTAATAAAAAAATGTTTTTGTAACACAAATTTCAATTCTTGTCATAAACTTTCCTGACCTCAATATTTTTGAAAACGTATTTTTTCGGTTTCCAATATTTGCATGTTTACATATATTAGAAATGTTCATAATTTGTATTTGAAGTTTTTTCATTGGACGGCAAGGCCGGATGCAGAAATAAATTTCGGGGGGGGCCCGAAGCCAAATACATTTTAGTGGAGTATTTACGACCGCT
>JAAAYG020051660.1:0-11188 GCA_009936455.2 Tomocerus minor
ATTGTACACCACTACTAACAACCACTAACAAAATGGCGGATCGCTTATTAAGTGTAGTAGTGGAAGGAACATCGTTGCTACAGAGCAAATAGTTATGTTTATAATAGGCGTGTTAATTATTTCTCTATCCCAATTTTTCAGTGCCATATTATTTGCTAATAGAAGACATTTCTGCTCTACAATCAACTGCGCTTTGATGCTAGACAACACACTATTCCGTAAAAATACTAAGTCTAGTAAATATCATATAATTAGATTTAAATCAAGGTGGTTGACATGGCTATAGCGTTTTTTCGTAGTAAGGGGACGAAAATTGATGACAGGCATTAGCCGTCCACACGTTTGTTTATTCAATGATAAATAGTTCAGGTAAATAGTTTGTTTACGTCCCAGTAGACTTCAAAAGAAATCTTCGTCACCTTACTACGAAAAAACCCGATATCCATGACAACCATCTTGATGTAAATATACTTTAACAACGTGAATAATTTGTTTTTGTTTAATTTTTTTCAAGGAAAATATCGAGATCGATGGGAAGTTTGGAATTTTCACGAATTGAAATTTATTGGGACTCTACTGAAACTAATAACTGCCATGGGAATAGGAGTTGCTGTTTCTGGCTCAATTATGCTTGTAACTGTCGATTTCAGCCCTCTGTTATTTTTGATTCGGCTTTTGGGTATAGATTCAATAATCGTCCGCACACTGTCAGTACCACTTTTCAGCATTTGTATCATTCAATTGTGGTTTCCTGTTCTGTTAATCAGTTACGTCGCTTTAATGTATGCATTCATTGTTGTTTTCTGGCTGGAATTGATTACCGCAAGGAAATCAAAAAGTTTGGCCTATTTTAAGACGAAAATGTTTTTCCGACACAAACCTCTAACTGCTATGCACATCTACAGGGCTCTGAAAATATTAAATCTGGATGTAAATTATTTATTAGTTTATCCTTTCGGTCCGACTATTTTGTTCGTTGCTGGATTACTGAACATCTTATTTAATTTTGTTACCTTCAAAATGTACAAAGTAATGCCTCTCCGAGCGTATTTTGTTTTTCCCCTCATGGCGGTCATGACCCTTGTCATTGAAGTGGTCATCATTCCTGCACTAACTCTCGTCAACACAAAATCCTTGCTGTTCATTCAAGAATGGAAGGGAAATTCTGACCCACATATTAGAAGGGTGTGTAATAGCTGTCGTACCATGAGACTGGCTATGGGCCCATTTTTCATCATGAAAAGATCTACAACGTTCACCTTCCTCGAAGTTGTGGCCATGCATACAATGAATATGATGTTGTCTGTAAAAATTTCCACTTATAAATAGTAAATATTAACATTTTTAATATTTTCAACAAATACAGAAGTTCAGGAACTAGGGCGTAACTAGCAAATCCTTTGGTGGGGGCTTGCGAATTTAATACTCTATTCTATACTGACCAAGGTTCAAAAAATAACAAAATATCGAACATTCACGACGTGATTTGTGGGTGCCGAAACCTCATCTCACTTTTCCCGATATTACAAATCTCTTCATTACATCTGCAACACAATCGAAATCGAGAAAAATTCCGCTGGGCATCTAAAAAGTTAGCTAGTGGTCGTTTTTCTGTTGTCACGAACAATAGTACTGTCTGATGCGCTTTGATTTGTATTTCCGGTCAAATAAGAGGCAAATTGGCAACTATATTTTTGAAGAGCTTCCTTCGGCGCTGGTTTTACAAGTCCAGAAATATTTGTTCGATTTTAATTAAAATTGCACCAATAAAATCCTAGAAACATTATTTACATTTGTCAGAACTCAAAATTTTATCTCTGTTTTTTGAAAAATATTAAAGTAATGAAGTGTTAAAATTCATCAAAAATACGCTAATTAATTTTTTTAAAATAGAGCAACAATTTTTCCTATATTTTGAGTTCTGATAAATGTAGACGATGTTTCTAGGACATTATTGGTGTAATTGTCATTAAAATCGGACAAATATTTCTGGAGCTATATAAAAAGTGTTCGCCGACAATGAATGACAAATGGCTCATTTAGTAAATTTTAAATATTTTTCGCTTATTTTTCAGTATTTTTCCTTTTTTGCTTGATAGGTTTCTACGCCCATGGATACTCCAATAAAGTGCATTTTCTAAAATTTTACAAGATATCCAAAGACTAAAATTCCATTTTTAAATCTTCACATCTTTCTATGAAGTCGCTAGTAAAACTTAATGTTATGTGATTTATAAAATTGTGATCACACTCGTAACTCCATGGCCGTATTTAGAACTGTTTCGGGGAGGGGGGCAAAGCCAAACATATTTTATTACAATATTTTTTAAATTTTGCGTATTTTTTCGAAAAATTTCCTCGTTTTCTCGGATTGGGGGGGGGGGGCATTTTCTCCTCATGTCACCCCCTCAATACGGTCATGTGTAACTCTAAAGTGCTTAGTAAAACTGCTTAAATGTAGAAATCAATATGGACATTAATCTTCGGAATGCATTTTATGTAAGACTTACCGTGGACTTACCTTTCTCCTGTATCATAATCATAAGTATGAATAAAATAACAAAGCCAGTAAATATAATTCGAAGCAAGGTTCAACTATATGTTAATTGCTCTGTTAATAAAAATATCGTTAGTAATTATGTTGAAAAATTGAGTCACCGCATTCGGTACGCAATAACGGGGTGACATGGATCATTTTTGTTTTTGTAAAGCCGTGATATGTAGTAGACGATGAAACTATTTGTGATTTTTAGCTATTCGTTTTATTACAAAGGAATTATTTGTTGAATGGTTTCAAGAACAATATTTGTGTATGTATATATATATAATATGTCTACCACATATTGGTTCACCCAAATTGTGTTCCTTATAATGGAAAACAATAATATTTTACTATTACATTAACTGATTAGCCAGACAGTCTATTCCATAAACGTATAAATCAATAAAAACAAATTCAGGGACTCTGGCATTACTAACTACACGATCAAATATTTAATCTAAACATACTCTGCTCTGACATATATAGTACAGCTTTATAGCTATACGTTTTCAACTCTTTTTCTGGAATAATCGAAGCGGTTTTTCTAAAAAGTTCTTTTCCATTTTCATCATTCGTTTATTTTTCTGGTATATTGACTGATTTCTAATAAATTGTAAAATACTACATCAAAATGTGACGTACATGTCATATGGACAATTGCAACTGCATCAGGACTGGAACATCAAGATTGTCCCGACTAATAGTCGAAGGCGCAAGAACCATCGCTTCACTATCCACGGTAGGAAGAGTTGAAATTAAATCAACTCAAAGCTCAAAATTAAGGGCAGAAACGAAATGCTAATATTTTTCCACCCGGAACAGAAGTCGATTATGAAATCGAACTCAGCGGCAGCATCATCCATTTGACTCTTAAAAAGTAGACAAGACTTCCTTTTCCTCATATACGATTCATAAGTCGGTAATTAACCGCGCGATTCATTATTAATTAATTATTTTAAGGGTTTTTTTAAACTATAAATAGAATGTATTTGTGTAAGTTGTTCTATTTGTCATGCAGATGCAGGTGAAACTAAATACATGTAAATGTAAATTAAAGCATAGAATTTATACTGTCCCTTTTACATTTGAAATCAAAGTGATATAGCAGTTTATTTCTACTCTAATAATTGCCCATTTGATAAAGAAATAATATTCGTTTCTTTTCTTTTTCGTAGTATTGGTAGTATAGGCTCCTAAATATGAAACTATGATCAGCCGAGTGCCAAGTTTATAGCAACGGTTGACAAAATGTACAATTTTTTTAGGAAAGAATCATGTCAAATTACGGTGAAAATGAAAGCGAAAATCATCAAAATCACAACATTTATTTTGATTCAATGAGAACAATAAAGTAACAGAATTTTACTATTATTTTAACACATTATTGATGCATATAGGCATATATACATATGAATCTGCTATTAATTCAGCATTCAGTAATTACCAGAATCACATTTTCCAATTATCGATATTGATTTAGATTAATTGTCCTAGGTAAGGCAGAGTAAGCGGAATGCAGGGTGGGAAAAATTCTGCAAGTTTTACTAATTTCTCTTGACTGAAACATTAGCTTGTATTTTAAAGTTATATTTTCGCGAATTGGAGAGGAATTTAGTCTTTGAAGTATTCCAGCATTTCGCAGAAAACTGACATTTATATTTCTGCAATCAAATGACGTCAGCTCAAAATGCGGCAGCTCTGGAAAATTTTCAAAACTGAATTAGAAATTCACCTTTTTTGGCCTTAAATTAAATAATTAAACATCAACCTCCATGAATTAACATCAAAACGTTACGCTATTTTGCAATTAGGTATGAGCTGAGCAGAAAAGATATTTAATGGTGCAAATACTTTGGTAATAGCTGGTGCTTCCTTTAGTTCGACATGGCTTTACATCTTTATCCCCAGGATTATATGCATACCACAAAGATTGAAAATGTTTGTTATCGAAGTCCGCATATTCTTCAGCACTTAGAATATCGCAACAGCGATAGTTTTCTTCGTTACTGTTGATATTACACCCAATGGACAGGTATATTTCTTCAATATTAGTCGTGGCGATTTCAACAGGAATGTTGCTAAAGTGTCATGTGAAGTGTATCTGAGGTCGACCGTCATGATTCTCACTGGCCATGTTTTACTACTTAATAATGACGTCATAATTTGTGTTAATACTTCTGGTGATAAGCATTCTAAGGTTCTCAGAACATTGTCCGAAGTTATCCCGTCATTTTGTGTTGATTTCACCTTCAATTGAGCTTTATTGAAATAATCCTGTTCGCGGTAAGCGCATTTTGGATGAATGAATTTGCAGTGTTCCCATTCCGGCAGGTTATCGAAGTTTGTCAGGTGGGTAGACAGCAGGAGCCAATCAATTTCCAGAATTTTCAATTTTTTCATTATAGGTAAATTGAGGTTCTTAGAGTGAGATGGTTCAAAGGAAGTACCCAATGCAAATATTCGAAGCACTTCTAAGCTATCTTTGTAGTTCATCATTAACGAGAGTATCCAATATTGAGAGTGACCAGTGTTTACAAAATGAAATGTATGTGCAGCAGGCGAATCCGATTCCCATTCTTCAAAATATCCTATTTCCAAACTTTTTAAATTGATCAAGGGACTAATTATCATATAAATAAGTCTGAGGTAAACATGACAGTTAGTCCGACTTTCCAATTTTATTTCTTTGATGTTATTTGCGAAACCCTCATTTATTCCTTTGCCTAAAGTGTAGAAAATATTATAACACAACAAGTATTCTTTATACCATTCCGCATTTACATTCAATTCAATTCGTTCCAATTCAGACAGCCGTACAAACCAATTGCAAGGAAATTTCAAGTAAGATATCTGTTGATCCAAACATTCAGAAATTCGTAGACTTCGAATTCCCTTTAAAGCCGTATCTGTGTATGGCTCTAACTTAGTAGAAATTGAATTTGGAATGTTTTTGAAGTGTAAATCATGGACGTTGCAACACGTTTCTACAATTAAAGCAATTTGCTCAGCTGTGATACTAAAAAGTCCATGATCTTCAAATGCGAATGATAAAGAAGAGATCCTGTTCGAAACCAACGCCTGGAAATATTGTCCATGGATAAATATCTCTGTATCTTCTGTCTTCAGGTCCTGAACAAATAGTGAAGTGAGCATCGGATGTTTTTTTTGATGTGATCCAAATGCTCAACTGTTGTTCTGAAGAGCATGAGTATGAATCCATTGTTAAGGCAGTTTCCATTCGCTTGAAAAATTCACATATGGATTCTTTGAACCATTTTTGACATTTACATTTTATTATACTTATTTTAATTGTTAAAAGATGAAAATAGCAACGAGAATTGCTTTTGTACTTACCATGGGAGAATTTCTTATGATATCTTTACAATACTCTTCCGCATGATCACTCAAATTATTTTTTAAATCCATATCTTTTTCCACATAAATCTGTTCCACCTTTAACTCAATCTGGGAAGCTACTTTGGATGGTTGGCTCAAAAGAGCACGATCCTCACATGCATCTTCTGCCAATGCTAAACTCCTCGCGTCGTTAGTCGTCGGTACTAAACTACGTTTCTTACTCATAATTTTACCCATTGTATTCGGAAACGTTCCAGAAATGTTCTGAAATTCGATGAGGTGTATTCTCGGATTCAGTGAGAGAGCTTCTCTCAATTTCATAAGTTTAATCAGTAATAATAATAATTTATTTTTATTATGACTTTTGAAACCTAAGCGACTATAGCGTCATACCTCTCCTCCAACTATCTAGTAGACGCCGTTGGGATATTTCTCTATCAAATGACCACTCCCTTGATAGTAAAATAAAATTATTTTCGTCGTAGTGTGCCACTAAAATGTATTAAAACGATAAATAATTGACCTATATGATATTTGCAAGTCACATTGATTTCTTCGAATGATGAATGATACTGTCGGATTCACATTCATGTACACTTTTCTCTCGGAACAGCCAAATTCCAAGGCCACAGCCTGTATTACTCGGAAGAAGTTTCAAGACAATGGATATTCTTTTGCATTCCCTGATAGTCTCCAGTCCGGAAATTACAGAGTTAGGATTCAAGTTATCTCTTTGGCTTGGGACTCTAATTTCACGGAACCCATTTATTTCTTTATTCCGGTACCTATGAACATTTATTACTTCATTAGAAGATCATATCGTATATGACAGTTTAACTTTTGCAGGATAATCGATCCCGTTGACCTTGGTTTTAAGCCTCAATGTCGTGGATTGAAAGACAAAGGGACCCGATACACTAATACCAATTTGCCCGCAGCGTTGCGGTGGATAAAATGAAGGGGTTGCTCAAAGGATGAAATTGGTTTTATCCACCTTAATTTTGTGTTTTGGTCTGATGAAGTAGTAATAATTAACATTGAATTTCATCCAATCCAATTTTGTCCAAGTGGTTTTTATGGATGGATAAAATGATAAAATTGAATTTCATCCGGACAATATACAACCGGGAAGCTCCATTGAACTCCCAATGTTTTAAGATTTACATCAAATAGTTGTAAAAGATTTCACATATATGGATATAGGACTTAGTATAGACTTGAATTTGTTACCTTTGCTTTACATTGACATTACATTTCCATATCGAGAGGAATTACGCAAACTATTGGTTTTCTCATAAATAAAAAAAGGCTGAAATGGCAAATATGAATTATTTATATCTATTTCGAAGTATGCTCCTAAAATATATTTGACAAACTATTTTAATATTGCCTGACATACTATGAAACTATGATCAGCCGAGTGACACACGTTTATAGCAACGGTTGGGAAAATATGCAAATTTTTAGAAAAACATCGTGTAATTACGTTGAAAATTAAAACAAAAATTATCAAAATCACAATTCATTTATTGTCACTTAAATAAAACAAAAATTACGTAAATTATACATACTAACTATTCATTTGACTACTTCAGCTTATTAGCTACGTGGTCCACATCATTTTGCAATGAGAAAAGTAACATATATTTTAGGTAGGTACTGTTATTTTATATCGCAGCGCATTGACACATAATGAATCTGCTATTATTATTTCAGTAATTTAGTCTTTGAAGTATTCCAGCATTTCACAGAAAATTGGCAATTATATTTATGCATTCTGCAACAAAATGACAACAGCTCAAAATGCCGCAGCTCTAGAACCTTTTTTGGCGTTATATAAAAATCAACCTCCATGAATTAACATCAAATCATTATAGTACGCTATTGGGCAATTATATAAGCTTCACTGAAAAGATATTTAACAGTGTAAATACTTTGGTAATAGCCAGTGCTTCGCTTAGATCGACATGACTCTAGATTCACTACCTACTGCATGGATTCACAATTTCCGAAATCGGCTCAAATGAATTCTCCTCGGTGAGCCAGTTTCGGTTGAAGTCGGGGCGGGGAAAATCCTACAGGTTTTACTTATTTCTCTTGACTGGAACATTAGCTTGTATTTCAAAGTGACGTTTTCGCAGACCGGAGAAGAATTAATTCTTTGAAATATTCCAGCATTTCGTAGAAAAGTTACATTTATTTTTCTGCAGCCCAATGATGTAAGTTCAAATTGCCGCAGCTCTAGAATATTTTCAACAATTAATTAGTTTGACAATTTCAATGTAACGTGATTGAGTCGAATGTCAATCTAGTTTCGTTGCTCAGTAATTTAAAAATTATCCATCAATTGAAAAAATAAGTGCATCACAATTTATTTTTAACTACATTTAGTAGTTCTTAATAAAATGTGTCCAACTAACAAATGTCATATTCGTTTTCGTGATTTAAAAAATACTTTAGGCAGGTCTTTGTATTGCAATTGATTGTAAGTATTAAAGTATTATGCAATTACTCTCGTAGTATCCAATGTTCTTTTGAGTTTCGCAAGAAACTTCGTCTTCATCCTCAGGATTATAAGCACACCACAAGGATTGAAAATGTTTTTTATCAAAGTCCACATATTCTTCAGCACTTAGAATATCGCAACAGCGATAGTTTTCTTCGTTACTGTTGATATTACACCCAATGGACAAGTATATTTCTTCAATATTAGTCGTGGCGATGTCAAAAAGGAAAGTTGCTAAAGTGTCATGTGAAGTGTATCTGAGGTCGACCGTCATGATTCTCACTGGCCATTTTTCACTTCTTAATAATGACGTCATAATTTGTGTTAATAATTCCGGGGATTTGCATTCTAAGGTTCTCAGAACATTGTCCGAAGTTATCCCGTCATTTCCTGTTGACTTAACTTTCAATTGAGCTTTATTGAAATAATTCTCTTGGCGGTAAGCGCATTTTGGATGAATGAATTTGCAGTGTTCCCATTCTGGCATGAAATCGAAGTTTGTCACGTGGGTAGACAGCAGGAGCCAATCAATTTCCAGAATTTTCAATTTTTTCATTATTGGTAAAGTGAGGTCTTTAGAGTGAGATGGTTCAAAGGAAGTATCCAATGCAAATATTCGAAGCACTTCCAAGTTGTCTTTATTGTCTATCATTAACCAGAGTATCCAATATTGAGAGTAACCCTTGTGTACAGATTGAAATGTATGTGCAGTAGGCGAATCCGATTCCCATTCTTCAAAATATCCTATTTCCAAACTTTTTAAATTGATACAGTCGCACATCATCAATTCAAAAAGGCAGAGGAAATCAAGACTGTTAGTAGCCCTACTTAGGAATTTTATTTCTTTGATGTTATTTGCTTGAGCTGCTTTTATTCCTTTGTAAAAAGTGCTGATAAAAAAAGCACCCAGCCAGTATTCGTAACTCCATTCTGCACTTAAATTCAATTCAATTCGTTCCAATTCAGACAGTCGTACAAACCAATGGCAAGGAAATCTCCAGTAACATATCCCTTCATCCCAACAATCAGATAGTCGTAGACTTCGAATTCCCCTTAAAGCCGTATCTGTGTATGGCTCTAACTTAGTAGAAATTGAATTTGGAATGTTTTTGAAGTGTAAATCATGGACGTTGCAACACGTTTCTACAATTAAAGCAATTTGCTCAGCTGTGATACTAAAAAGTCCATTATCTTCAAATGCGAATGATAAAGAAGAGATCCTGTTCGAAACCAACGCCTGGAAATATTGTCTATGGATAAATATCTCTATATCGTCTGTCTTCAGGTCCTGAACAAATAGTGAAGTGAGCATCGGACGTTGTTTTGATGTGATCCAAATGCTCAACTTTTGTTCTGAAGAGCATGAGTCCATTGTTAAGGCAGTTTCCGTTCGCTTGAAAAATTCACATATGGATTCTTTGAACCATTTCTGGCATACGCAACGAGAATTCTTTAGCGTGTCAAAATCCATCTTGGAAAATAAAGCTGATAAAATCTATTCAAATTATGTATGAATTATGAAATAATTCGTCTCAACAAATTTATCAGTAAGAGATCAAGAAATTCTGAATTTGTATTTACCCAATATTTTTTAATATATAGGTATAGCTAAAGTTGTATTCTACATTTTATTTAGTAGTCTTATTTTAATTGTTAAAAGGTGAAAATAGCAATAAGAATTGCTTTTGTACTTACCACAGGAGAATTTCTTATGATATATATCTTTACAATACTCTTCCGCATGCTCATTCAAATTATTTTTTAAATCCATATCTTCTTTCACATTAGTCATTTCCACATTGAACTCAGTCTGGGAAGCTACTTGAGAATAGGATGGTTGGCTCAAAAGAGCACGATCCTCACATGCATCTTCCGCCCTTGCTAAACTCCTCGCGCCGTTAGTCGTCGGTACTAAACACCATCTCTTACTCATAATTTTACCCATTATATTCGGAAACGTTCCAGAAATGTTCTGAAATTCGATGAGGTGTATTCTCGGTTTCAGTGAAAGAGCATCTTCTCAATTTCATAAATTCAATCAGTAATAATAATAATTTATTTTTATTGTGACTTTTGAAACCTAAGCGACATAGTGTCATTCAACCTAATAGCTAGTAGACCCCCTCCCCGCCGTTGGGATATTACTCTGTCAAATGACTACCCATTTGATATTGAAATAATATTATTCGTCGTAGTGTGCTACTAAAATATTTTTAGAAGTTTTACTAACGATGCATACAATAATCATACTACCTTTATTATAAACATAGCTTTGAAGGCAAAATTGTCGGTCAAAAATGCAAAAATAAAACTGTTAATTGACGTATATGATATTTGCAAGTCACATTGACTTCTTTGAATGATACACATCGTTGCATCTCTCAACATTAGATAATATCACTGGCATTTTGAGTTCATCCTCCCTAATAATCTCTAATATCCATTAAATATCTCTCTAGTAAAAAGTAATTAAATCTTAATCCATAGAGGACGTGCGTTTGTGTGGTGACTGGTGTGTTGCATATTCAATCTACTCGACTCATACACAGTAAAAAAAACATGCATTGCATAATCCATGATAATAAACGGTTGTAAACAGGCTGTAGCAATGTAGCGGTATTTGATTTACATACAGAATATGAAAACAAATTCAAACGTTGAATTTTAAGAAAAGTGGGCGGGGTAGGGGTGCAGGAGTTTGGGCAATTTCCTTTATTTTGCTGGATTTTGTTATCCAGGGGTCACATGACTCAATTCTGAAAACAGAATTCAAAAAAGTTGAG